>PISX010011369.1:0-65792 GCA_004024625.1 Mellivora capensis | reverse complement strand
AACAGTATGACCTGACATTACCCTCAGCTACCTCTCTGACTCCACATTTTTAATCTAATGCCCCCTGTTCTCCTTGTACACACTCTATTCCAGCTACACCGAAAATTTCCTAGAACAACCACCTCTCATTTCAGATTCAAGGGCTGATAGACTAGAGGATTCCATCTGTACCTCCCATTCAAGACAACTGAAAAAGCTGAAACACACACACACACACACACACACACACACACATTCTTGCATGCATTGGAGACCTAATGAGATAGTAAGAAATTAGAACAAGGAAATTATTATAGTTCAAAAAGGTGAACCAAAGGAGAATTTACTGATAGTCAAAAGGAAACGGAAAGGCAGAGCTTCACTGAGACCTTGGAAAATGACCCACACTATATCCTGGAACCCAAGGGCTGAAATTTGGTTCTGAGGCTTTTTGGCACCCCACTGAAAGCAGCTGAGACACAGAGTTAAGGTTTTGAGGACTCAGTTGCGTGAAGGTTTCGGGATTGGCATTCATCCCCTTCAAAGACAGAGAGGCCCTAATGTAATATCTCTTCCTCTTGATATACTCAAAGGCTATAACCTGGAAGCCTGGGGTCTGGGGATCTGGATTTTATTCCATTCCAGCCTGAAAAAAAAAATACCTCATAAAACAAACAAACAAACAAACAAACCAAAAAACCCTCAGAGCTTGGTCCCAGACAGCTAAAGTATTAAGGTATATTGTAGAGAAAAAAGATCTAACATCATGCTGGGTTTCAAATTATCACTAAATATAATTTTAATTTGTCTAGCAAACCATCAAATATTATAAGGTAAACAAATATTCAAAACAAATGGCAAATATTGTGGTTCCAAACCACCTCTCCACTTAGCAGATGAGAAGTTGTTCAACATCATTAGTTACCAGGGAGATGCCGATGAGAACCACTACAACACACTCCCCATCAGAAAAAATTTTTTAAAGCAACCGATACCACAAAGTGCTAGTGAGGATACAGGGCAACTGGAACTCACATGCATCACTGGTATGAATGCAAAATGTACAGACACTTGAAAAAACAGTTTGGCAGTTACAGGGGTGAGAGGTAAAACAGGAAAAGAGTTTGGCAGTTATTATAAACATACACATACACATATGACCCAGCAATCCCACTTCTAGATACTTACCCATGAGAAAAAAAGGTATATAGCCACACAAAAACCTGTTCACAAATGTTTATAATGGCTTTTTCACAATTGCCAAAAATTAGAAACCTTTATCAATTGGCAAATGAACGAACAAGTTGCTATAAACACATAATGGATTACTGGTCCGTGGCATTTGCAAGGAGAATCACTTTTTTAAAAAACTGTGTTGACCCTTTCAGAACTAGTGTGACATTTCAGTCACCTCTGTGGATGGCTGATGAAACAGGAGAGCTCTTGAGAACCAGAGGATGATAAACCTTTTTAACTCAGGGCAGGGCAGGAAGCCATGTGATTTACATTTATCCCTTCCATTTGGCTCTCTTGGTACCTCGTCTGACTTCGTGCTCCTTCAGATGTTCCTGCTGTCGCCTGTGATTGGGGTCACAGCCCCCTTCGAGACAGACAGCCAGCCAAGGATGTTTTCACAGGAAGGGCATTTGCTGTGGGCTTAGCTGCCTCACTGATTTGGCCAGTGTTTCCCATCACCCTTGTTTTACACTTCTTGTAGTGACGCAGGATTGCAAGTGCAGAGGCTCGTACGCTGTAGGTGCACAATACACATGTGCTTTGTGTACAGATTTGATTTCTTTTTGAGATAATAACTTTAGTTCCTGATGTCCTCAAGTGTACCGAATGCAAACTAGAATTGCTGTGGCAGGAGGTGTACTTAATTCGTTGGAGGAGAAACAATAACCTTGCTGTCCTCAGTTTAAGAATATTGGCTATGTGATATATTTTTACTCATTCACGCACTCAGCAAATATTTACTGAATGGCTGCTATGTCCTAGATTCTATGCCAGATTATTTAGATTAATGGGATATATATCCCAGAACAAAGATCCATTGTTAATTATAAATTTCAAAGATATATATACTTTGTTTGTATACTTTGTTTCCTAGTGAATTTATTTTTTCTTTTCATTTCAATTTTCCCTGTAAGGAATGGATGTTTTTATGTACAGATGCTGTGAAAGAGTGAGGAGCAGCTTTCTTTTCTGTTCCAGTATACTGAGAGGATTTGGTTCATTTCCATGAGTAATGGTAGCTCTCCCATAGTCTACATAAAGGAAGGGTTGTTGGGGGTGGAAGTGAAGTATCAGAATTCAGGAGAGTTAGGAGCACATGTGTAGATCCAAACCACCTATCCACCCGCACACCCTCCTTTCTCCACATCCTGACTAACAGCTGTTTCAGTATCTGTTTTGCCCAGAAGGAAGAGGTTTCCTGTGTTTACTTCCTTTTGCTTGAGGGGAAAGATTCTATTGTTTGAGTTTCACGGATTTGCTATTTCAGGTTGTCATTAAACAGAAAATGTATTAATGGTATTAAAGATACACAGTTAAGTTTTCTTTGTTAGTCTGTTGTTACCTGTATTTTGTTTCTATCCTCCCTCTCCCCAGAATACTAGCCCCTCTTTTGTCTTGTGCTTTGATGGTTTTGATTTGATTTTGTTTTGTTTAGTTTTGGGTATCAACATTGATTTTTTTTTTAAATTATCAGTGGGAATAAGCAGGAATGAAACCTCTAACAATGTTTGGAGATTGTGTATGGACAGTCGAATCATGCTCAGTTTTATTGATGCTAAGTGGTGACTTTGAATCATTTGGGATAATGTTTTGTATTCAGTAATTTTTCTCACTTGAAAAATAGCTTCAGTTTTTTTTTTTAATTTATTTATTTGTCAGAGAGAGAGAGCGAGCAAACACAGGCAGACAGAGTGGCGGGCAGAGGCAGAGGGAGAAGCAGGCTCCCTGCCCAGCAAGGAGCCCGATGTGGGACTCGATCCCAGGACTCTGGGATCACGACCTGAGCAGAAGGCAGCCGCTTAACCAACTGAGCCACCTAGGCGTCCCAATAGCTTCAGTTTTTAATCTCAATAGAATTCATGGTTTTTTTAATTTCTGTTGCTCTTATTAATAACATGTGTCTTATGTATGACTAAGCATAAAAAAGTCACATGTAAATTTAAAACAGAAATTACTTGCATTGGGATGCCGGGGTGGCTCAGTTGTTTAAGTGGCTGCCTTTGGCTCAGGTCGTGATCCCAGTGTCCTGGGATCAAGTCCCACATCGGACTCCTCGCTGGGCAGGGAGCCTGCTTCTCCCTCTGCCTCTGCCTGCCACTCTGCCTGCCTGTGCTCTCTCTCTCTCTCTCTCTGACGAATAAATAAATAAAATCTTAAAAAAACAACAACCCATGAGGGGTTTAAGTTCATGAGAATATTTAATAAACTCATTAAAAAAAAAGAAATTACTTGCATTATGCATACATCGGTCAGCCATCCCAAGATATTTGAAGAATAATCTGAAAGTGCTCCAATTTATATATCATAAAGCCAGTGTAGTTTTCGATACATCTGTATACTGAATTGAATAAACAAATTTAAAAAATCATTTATGGGGCACCTGGGTGGCTCAGTGGGTTAAGCTGCTGCCTTCGGCTCAGGTCATGGTCTCAGGGTCCTGGGATCGAGCCCCGCATCCGGCTCTTTGCTCAGCATGGAGCCTGCTTCTCTCTCTCCCGCTCTCTCTCTCTGCCTACCTCTCTGCCTACTTGTGATCTTTCTCTGTCAAATAAATAAATAAAGTCTTTTTAAAAAATCTTTAAAAAAATAAAAATTAAAAAAAAATCATTTATTCCCTACATAGAAATAAAACATGACTTATATGTGAATATTTGTAACCCATGAGTGTTTTAGAGAGAGTCAGTTCTATTTATGGATTAATAATGCCACACTAATGGACAACATATTTTAAATAGAATTTTGCAATAAAGAAAAATTCTGAGAAATAAGATTGCTGAAAATAACAGAAGAATTCCCAAATGAATTCTCTATGAATTCCCCTTTGTATGGCATATATAAACTAATCACCTTAAAAAAAAAGCTAGATAACTGCCTTGCCTAAAGAATATTTCCATGATTAACTATGCTAACACATGATTTTTAGAAAATGATCTATATGTCTTTTGATTTAAAACAACTATTGTTAACTTCCTAAGGGAAACAAGGAAAAAGAGAAACAATTATTAATATGATTGTTAAGCAAAATAGAACAAAAGGAAAAGGAATTAAGAAAAAGTGCAAATATTATTTCCTCAAATATAAGAAATGTGGGGGGAAAAAAAGGCTTAAGACACAAAGCCACTCAGCCATGGATTTCAATTTTCAATAGACATTTGAGTTATACACCATATCTCCTGTCCGTGATCACTGAGTCCTTGAAATATACTCTGCTACTCACACATTCTATCACCCATTCAGTCACTCTGGCCTGGTAACCACAGAAACAGAGTGGCAGCTTGTTGGTTTCACCTGAAGTGGTGGTATGAAGGCGACCTCACTGTGATCCACTGGGATGCCTTCCACATGTTGCATTGCCAGCTTTTGGTCTTCTAGGTATGCAGGAATCATGGTAAGACTCTTAATTCCCGGGGTACCTGAGTGGCTCCGTTGGTTAAGCATCTGCCTTTGGCTCAGGTCATGATCCCAGAGTCCTGGGATCAAGCCCCAAATTGGGCCACTGCTCATCAGAGAGCCTGCTTTTTCCTCTCCCTCTGCTGCTTGCCCTGCTTATGCTCACACACTCTCTCTCTCTGTCAAATAAATACATAAAATCTTAAAAAAAAAAAAAAAAAAGACTTCTAATTCCCCCCAAATCATTCTGGTTCTTGGTATCCGGTGGTAAGTGGAGATAGTAAGTGACAAGTTTGGGGACTTGGATCATCTTTGGATGAGGGTCTTTGAATCAAAAAATGCTCCCTTTAGTTTTTTGATAAGGCCAGTTGATGTCCTTTCTGTGTCACTTGTCATCAGAGAAGCTGGAGATTTTCCAATTAGGACTGTGGGAAGCTTTTTGTCAATCTCTTCATTGCCCCCTTGGGGCGACCCCGCCTCCAGCATCAGCACTTTGATAGGCATCATGTGTGTGTGTGCGCCTGTGCATGTGCGTGTGTGTATTTTAAATACTATTAATCAGGGGTGCTCAGGTCACGTTCTCATGGTCTTGGATTGAGCCCCACATCAGGGCTCCCTGCTTAGCGGGAAGTGTGCTTCTCTTTCTCTCTCTCACAAATAAATAAATAACATCTTTTAAAAAAAATAAATAAATGCTATTAATCAAGTGGTTTCAACCATAGCTTACCTGTTCATAACCACTATTTCCTCCAGTTCAGCAGTTCCTTCCAGGTCTACTAATTTTACTTTTAAAAAGACATACGAATGTAAAGAAAACAGCAGAACTTATAAATATAAGCAAATGCAATGCAACCGGCAGAGTGGGCCCTGGGGGAGCTTAAATTCTGACACAATGAACTGCAGTCTTGTTCTATCTCAGCCCAGGCTTTCCCGTGGGAAGGCAAGATACGGTGGGTGGGAGGGAAAGGAAGTCAACAGGCTGCTCTACTCAGGAAATGGGGAGGCAAAAAAGTGGGCTTCCATATCTTCATTATTTTCTGGGCCCAATCCCCTTAGGCAGAATGGAGCCAATTAATCATAGGATTTCTGGAAGCACTACTGCTTTTCTAGAAGCTGCACCCAGGGATATTTAAATTCGAGTGGATTACTGCCACCAGGTAGCACCAAACTGCAGTTAGGACTAGGTAGGATTTGGGTTTCCAAACTGGACCCTAACTCCAGGTGGGGTCATTTCATTAACCTCGTGGTAATGGAAACTTGTATCTTGGGCCACTGAGGTTTTTTTAGACCCACTTACAATATGAAGGTCAAGTTTTACAGAATGTGTTTATATACTTTTTTTGTTTATTTTTTAACACAAATATGATAATGTTATGCATATTGCTTTGCATCTTATTTTTACCTCCACTGAGATGTCTTGGATAAATTTGCATAGTAGTACCTATAGATCAGTGGTTTTTTAATGGTTGCATTGTATCCCATTACAGAAATGTAGCAGAATTTATTTGACTCATCTAATGAAAGCCAGGATTTTTTTCTGCCTTTGTAGCTGTTTTTGCTATTACTACCAATAATGCTTTAATGAGAATTCATGAATATATATCTTTTGACATTTGAAGGTGTATCTGTAGGACAAATTCCTAAAAGTGGGCTAAAGATTATGTACTCGATAGGACCCACTAACAGAGATTTGAAGCCATAGGAATTGAGAAGAAGGGGCTCTGGTCTGAGCCTCAAGGAGCATTATATATAAAGTACAGGAAAGGAGAGTGGCTTCTAGTAAGTGCACATTGCATTGAATTGAGTGCAAAGTTAGAAATGTTTAGAGAGGTATAAGCCTAGAAGTTAATGGTATCGTGGAAATTGTCTTCTATGTTTTTCACATACAAGGAGTAGAAAATATCTTTCTGGGAGGAAAAAAAGAAATAAAACAACTCAGATACCCTTCGATAAGGATTTAGTTAAACCAAGAAGAAATAAAACAACTGAGAATAGTCACGTAATTGTTATGTAATAGAATGTTATGTAATAGAATGTAATAGAGTGCAGCTCTTAAAAATATATTAAGCAGAAAATGCAGGTCATAGGGGTGCCTGGATGGCTCAGTTGTTGAGCATCTGCCTTCGGCTCAGGTCATGATCCCAGGGTTCTGGGATCAAGCCCCGCAACTGGCTCCCTGCTCCGCGGGAAGCTTGCTTCTCCCTCTCCCGCTCTCTCTGCTTGTGTTCCCTCTCTCTGTGTGTCTTTCTCTATAAAATAAGTAAATAAAATCTTAAAAAAAAAAAAGAAAACGCAGGTTATGGAACATTAAGAATTGTATGACATTGGGAGAGAATGTCAGTTCCCTGTGAAATAACCTTCTACTTCTTCAAATCAAGGGACCCTTTTGTTTGGCTAGGCACAATGTCACTCAGCTGAAAGATTATATTTCCTGTCTCCCTTGCAAAGATGTGGCTATGACTAATTTCTGGTCAATGAGGTGTAATAAGAAATTTCCTTAAAAAGGACAGTTGTGTCCTTATTTCTCACCTCTGCTGCTTGGAATGTAATATTTGAGGTTTGGACCATCTTGTACCAGGAAGACAAGGACCATACTGTAGGGATTACAGAATGAGAAAATGGAAGGTGACAACTTCCTCATGACTATGAAGCCACCAATCAGCCCTGGACTATCTACCTCCTGTTTTTTTGTTTTGCTTTATTTTTCTTGTGAGAGAGAAGTGAACATTTATTTTGTTCACACTGTATTTTTAAGAGTCTCTGTTTTATGTAGCCAAATCTAATCCTGATAGAGACCTCATTTGTGTTTAAAAATTAAATATCTACACCCATGCACACATACATACATATCACATATGTGTGTGTGTGTGTGTAAACTATATATCCATAAAATATCTGTAAGTGCACAGAATAAACTGGTAACAGCATTTATCTCTAGGGGTATGAAATTATAAACAGGAGGTATAAGGGGGCTATTAATTCCTTCATATTATATGAATTTTAGCAATAAACTTGTGTCAAGAAAAATTAAGATGTTTCTACTTTTATGAAGAAAAGAAAATAGCTCTTGACTGGTAATTCCTTAAAATCAAAACAGTGGGAGACTTCCTTACCTATCACTGTCTTCTCCAGAAGCAGTGCCATTACCATCCTGCTGGTCTCCCATCTACTCCTCAATGCTCCCAACTTCATTGGGATTGCTTTCCCTCCATTCTGAGTATTCCACATCTCTTTTAAGATTTTATTTATTTATTTTTGTGAGAGAGTGGAGCAGAGAGAGATAGAGCACACACACACGTGGGGGGAGGGACAGAGGGAGAAACAGACTCCCTGCTGAGCACGAAGCCCAATGCGGGACTCTGTCCCAGGACCCTGGGATCATGACCCGAGCCTAAGCAGATGCTCAACCGACTGAGCCACCCAGACACACCCCCCACCCCCTTTTTAAAGATTTGATTTGTTTATTTTTGTGAGAGAGAGAAAGAGAGATTCCACGTCTCCTAAATATGTATCAGCCTGCTTCTGATACAGTTTAAGAAGAAGCTCTGTTTAATAATGGAATGAATAGTTGATTCAGACAGATAAGAAGACACATACATGCAGCTGCTTTGAAAATAAGAGAGTTCTCCTCCAAATAAGAGTTCTCTGGCAACACTCAGTTGTTACCATAGCTACATGTTCAAGTGGAAGTCAATCCAAATAAGAAAGGCTTGTCCAGTTCTCTAGATAACTGGAGTAGGTTTTTTTTTTTTTTAAGATTATTCATTTGAGAGAGAGAGAGAGCACTAATAAAACTAATATATAATGGGGCAAGGGTATAAAGCAGAAAATGAAAGTCTCCCATAATTCTAGGCCTTAGAGATAAACATAACCACTTTGGTTTATATCTTCCAGACATCCCTTTTGGTACCTGAATACAATGTCATGGGAGGGATATGTGTATTTTATTTAACCAGTCCTATGCTGATGAGCATTTAGACTGTTACCAATTTTTCTTTGTTATATATAACTCTGCAGAAAATATCGTTATATACAGATCATTGGCCCTCAGTGGGTTATTTCCTTAGAGGGAATGCCTAGAAGTGAAATTTCTAGATAAAAGATCTGCAAATTTTATATTTGAATGCATATTACCAAAATACCTTTCAAAAAGATCACATGAACTCTGCACCCAAAAATGGCATTGTGGGTTCCTGTATGCTGTGCTTGCAAGATTAAAGATTTGTATATATAAATTAGGTGTTTTCTTTTTTATGTGAATCATCAGTTCACATATTGTTGGACCATTGTTCCAGTTATCCATTGTTTATCCAATTGTTTGACAAACAACCCAAAATAAAACAACAACTATTTTATTATATCTTGTGATTTTGTGGGTTAGGAATTTTTTTTTTTTTTTTTGAGAGAGAGAGTAAGTGGGTGTGGGGAAGGGCAGAGGGAGAGAGAGAGAGAGAGAGAGAATCTTAAGCAGGCTCCAGGGCCAGCTTAACCAACTGAGCTTCCCAGGTGACTGTGGGTTAGGAATTTAAGTAGGACTAGATGACTCTTCTTCCCATATGATGTTGCGTGGGGTCATTTGATGGTATGCAGCTAGCACTTGGTAGTTTGCAGGGTCCAAGATGGCTTTACTCATCTGCTTGGTATCTTGCAGAGATAGCTGGAAGGGTGCTCAGCTGGGCTCTGGTCCTTCTCTGTGCAGCCTCAAAGCCTCTCTATGTGGTCTCTGTAGCAGGGTGGCCAAACTTCTCACAAGTGGCTCAGGGCTCCAAGAAACCAAAATGAGAGCTGCTGTCCTCTCAAAGATTAGACTCAGAGCTGGCATAGTGTTCCTTCCACCATTCTAAACTGGTCAAAGCAGTCACAGATCATCCTAGATACAAGAAGAGGCCAAATAGACCCTTCCTCTCAATAGGAGAAATGTCAAGGAATTTGTGGCCATTTTTAGTCTGTACAAATATTAATACTAGTATATTTCTTAATTTTAAAAAATCTTCCCATTTCTTGGAGAAATCCTACTTGGACATGGTGGGAACTCCCTAAATGCACTTTAAAGTTTAATTTGTAGGTGTTTTACTCAAGATTTTTACATTTATATTGATAAATAAATTTGGTTTATAGTTGTTGCTATTGTTTTAAATGTTGGTACCAATGTAATTTTATTTTTTAATAATTAATTAGATAAGTTTCCATTTTTTTAAATCTTTTTTTACAAAGGATGAGAATCATGTGCTTTTTGAACATTTGAAAGTCTTACCAACAAAGCTATCTGAGGCTAGGGGATTCTTTTGGAGGGAATTCTCTGATCATTTTTTAATTTTGTTATTGTTATTCAGATTGGATAACTGAATCAGTTTTGGTCATTGAACATTTTTTTTTTTCATTTTTAAGTCTCAAGTTGTATATTGTGGCTACATATGTGAACTTGGAAAGTGCTATGTAATATTCAGTAAGGGGAACAAAGTGCCCAAGAAACATTGGAAGGTAAGTACCTTCTGGAAATGTTTATTACAGACATTAGAAGCTAATTTTAGACCTCATCTTAATTTTTTTCATAATATTCAAGAAGATATAAACTCTTTCAAATAAAAAAAGTGAAAAGAAGATACTTTCATAAGCATACTTTTATAAGATACTGAGATGACCCCTACGCTTAAAATACAAGCAGAACAGAAGCCAACTCAGGGCCCTGAGGAGCATCCTTACACCTGGCAATAAGGGGGATCAAAACATATATGCTGGTGAACATGTGAAGAAAATGGATGAATGAATGATTAGTAATACCTGTTCTCACAGTGTGGTTTGGTCTTGCGGTCCTTCCAGACATTAGGAATACACGCTGAACACTGCATGCTTGGCCCACCTCCTACATACCTCCTTAAACTGTACATGCTTATTCTCCATGCAAAAGTCCAACATCATCAACTCTTGGTTTTTCTCTTCCTATTGCTTGCTGCCACTCTCCTGACTTGCCTTTCCCATCTCTGAGTTTTTTTAACCACTTAATTTCTCCAGTAAATAATCAGGTGTGTCCTCAAATTCTAGATTTTCCCAGGCTACCCAGCAAATGAAAAACACACTTAGATTTATGGAAGCCTACATCTAGAAGACATTCTGGGACATCTGGTGAAACCTATGTCCTTTCTTTTGTAGACTGAGGAAGCCGCCGAACTGATGGCAAGAACAAATTCATTAAAGAGTTTTATTTCAAGAGGCCTGAGTGTGGTTATCAGAAAACAGAAGACACCATTTGAGGTAAAGTTATCAGATTCGAGGACAGTCATGCTATGAGGATGAACACATGAGGAGTAAAAAGTCATGAACCTGTCAAATGGGAGAATAAATATCAGTAGAATGTATGTTCAACCTTGAAAGTCATGAAATTTCAAATGTTCTATTTAATTTATCCGATCCACTAGGTAGAATAAAAAAAATCCTTTCAGGGGCACCTGGGTGGCTCAGTGGATTAAGCCTCTGCCTTCAGTTCAGGTCATGATCTCAGGGTCCTGGGATCGAGCCCCGCATCGGGCTCTCTGCCTAACAGGGAGCCTGCTTCCTCCTCTCTCTCTGCCTGCCTCCCTGCCTACTTGTGATCTCTCTCTCTCTGTCAAATAAATAAATAAATAAATAAGATCTTTAAAAAAAAATCACTGAAAGTGAAATTTTCCTTGGCAACCTCTAAGATGTGAGCCCTTTGCAAACAGAGAACAATTATTTTCATGTCTGATATCTCCAGTCCTTACCATGTCCCTGGCCCTAACCTGATTCTCCTGAATCAGCCCATTATGCGAGACAGCTGGACATACGGGTGGTGCTTCCACTGGTCTTTTCAAAACATACAATTTATATGTTGTACACCTGAAACCAATATAACATTGTATGTTAATTATACCTCAATTTAAAAAAGCATACAATTCAATAATTCTTAGTAAATTTAAAGAGTTATACAACCATTACTACAATAAAAGTTTTAGAGTATTTCTATCACCACACACACACACACACACAAATGGTCATGCGTGCTTGCTTCAGCTGCACATATACTAAAAAAATACCCTAAAACCCGTCATGTGTCTTTGCAGTCAGCCACCTACTCTGCTACTCTGCAGTACCAGGCAACCATTAATCTACTTCCTATCTCTTATAGATTCGCCTATGCTGAGTATTTCATAAAGATGGAATCATATGATACGTGGTGTTTTGTTTTGGGCTTCTTTCATTTAACATGATGTTCTTGAGACTCCTCCATGTTGAAGTATCTATCAGTATTGGATTGTTTTTATTTGCTGAAATAGTATGGCTATTCCACATTTTATTATCCATTCATCAGTTGATGAATATTTGAGTTGTTTCCACTTTTTGGATATTATGGCTAATATTCCTATGAACATCCACATACAGTCTTTGTGTGGATCTAAGCTTTCATTTCTCTTGGGTAGATAACCAGGAGTGAAATTGTTGGGTCGTGAGGTAATTCTGTGTTTAGCATTTTAATAAAGTTTGAGTGTTTTACAGAGCGGCCACCCTTTTACATTCCCATCAGCGAAGTACAAGAGTTAGAGTTTCTCTACATTCTCACTAAGACTTGTTATTATCTATCTTTTTATCAGTTAGCTCTATAAATATTATAAAGACTGTGTGGTACCCCATGCCACCATCCTGGATACTTAGGTGGAAGTTGCTATACTGAACCACATTTCAAGAAAAAGATTAATTATCCTTTGTAGAAGCTTAGGACTTATATATTCCTTTCAGCCGTTGTACGAAAATCCAGAAACCCCAAGGGTGCCCAGGTGGCTCAGTCAGTTGTGTCTGACTCTTGATTTTTGGCTCAGGTCCTGACCTCAGGGTCATGAGATTAAGTCCATAGTTGGGCTCCATGTTCAGCAGGGAGTCTACTTGAGATTCCCACTCCCTCTCCCTCTGCCCCTATATAAATATATTTTAATATATGTATTATATATAAAATATATAAATATAATGTATAAAATTATGTATAATATATTTAATATATATGTAAAGTAAAATAAAATCCAGAAACTCTAGTACTTTTTTGAAAATATCATACTACTTAGTGTGTGTAATCAAAGACTTAATTATACTCCAATATCTAGTCTTCCCTTCTTACATAGGAATAGAATTAACCAAAAAGTACATCTCTTAGCCTCCCTTACAGCTACTTGTAGTTAAAAACTAAGTTCAGGTGAATGTGCTATGAACAAAAATGTTGCGTACTCTTAAACAGAAGAATTGAGCCCCACTATTTTACCTCTCTCCATATCTTTACTGGAAAGTGGAAATGACAGTAAAGGCTGGAGGAATCCTCTTGGACCAAAGATGATCACCATGTGCTGAAGTGGGAAGGGCATCAAAATAGAGGAAACCTGGGTCTCTGATGAGTGTGGAGCACCATACCAGCCCTGGATTGCTTGCCTGAACTTTAACATGAGAGATAAATACCCTATTTGGCCCGGGATTGTTTGGGGGATGTCTGTTTTAACAGTGAAAATGTGAAGTTACTAACATGTAGAAAGCCTATGTAGGAACATGGCTACAATATGAGAGTCTCCATTGATGAATATGATCACAAAAGGAAAGACAGAGTAATGCAGTGAAAAGAGCACTGGACTCAAATTAAGGCTTTGGAGGTTTAGTGTTGCTTTTATCTGTAGTCAGCTTTGTGACCTCAGGCAAGTCTCTATATTTCTCTGTGTCCTCATCCATAAAATAAGGTTGTTTTATTCAGTGAAAAATAAATTTTTAAAACTTGAAAATAGGGGGCGCCTGGGTGGCTCAGTGGGTTAAGCCTCTGCCTTCAGCTCAGGTCATGATCCCAGGGCCCTGGGATGGAGTCCCACACTGGGCTCCCTGTTTCTCCCTCTCCCTTTGCCTCTCTCCCCAGCGTGTGCGCTCTCTCTCTCTCTCTCTCTCACACACACACACACACCCCCCACACCGTCTCTCTCAAATAAATAAAATCATAAAATAAATAAATAAATAAAACTTGAAAAGAAAAAGCATCTGGTTTCAAAATACTTCACTGTATTTTCATTCATTCAATAAATTTCAATAAAATTCAATAAAAATTTTAAATGTAGAAACTCGAGGGTAGAAGTCTTCATTACATAAAATAGTAAGATGATAATCATCTTCAGCAGCTACATCATTTGCACAGGGCTAAGAATGTCCCCATACATTAGCTTTTTAAAAATCCTCCCAATTGGTACCATTATTATCCCCATTTTACAGATAAGGAACCTGGGGTTCAAAGAGGGTAAGTACCTTGCCCTGTTGTGCGGTGGGTGGTGTGGCCAAGATTTAGATTCCTGAGTCCAGAGCACAGATGCTTAACGAATACTACTTTGACCCCATAACTCTACCTAAGTAGTCATTGTGCAGCATATCAAGAAATCCACAGTAAAGGCTGTTGGCCTGTGTGGTCTCTTCAGCCATTGGGACTAGGAGGCATATTATACTTTCAAATGAATAAACAGCTCTTGTAAATTTGCTCAGTAGGTTAAGGTGACATGAGGAGCAATCATTGTGAATCATCTAAGAAGCACAGGGAGAATTAAGATACTGGTAAAGCACCTGCCAAATGCTGAAAAGAAGATAAACAGCCCTCAGGAACCGGTGACCTGCAATGCTGGGCAGTATGTTCACTGAACTCCAAAGACCAAGCCTCCTGAGCTTGGCTGGCAGCTGGGATTCAAGGGGCGGCGGTGGGTGGGGGTGGGGGGTCAGGCGCCAAGATGTGCTCTTTCCTGCCTATTGCATTTTGAAGAAGCACACATCAGAGAGGCTAAGCCTGATGGACTCTGAACACTGGTTGTTGGTTGTTGTTGTTGTTGTTTTTTCTTCCTGGCAACAAAATTAAAACTGCACCTAGGGATTTATCCACCCTTTTGCTGATCTCGATGTGAACTGTGCAGTGAAATCCCTGTACACAGCACTGACTCTATCTCCCAGGGTGTTGCTTAAACTGACTGAACACAAATGGAAAACATCAAGTCTTGTTGAAGTCAGCACACAGAATTAATCTCTAAAAGTAATGAAAGAATTCGTTTCACTCTGTAAGATAAATAAATCTGAAGTATGGTAAAGTCAGAGATGATCAGCTCAGCTGCAGAGACATCTTGGGGAAAGGATATTGTGTTCTTGGGACACATGTTAATGCCCCTCTGATACCCTTATGTGATTATAAGGATGCTTAAGGTTTCTTTTTAAAAATATATTTAATATATGAGGTTTTGAACCTGCAACTATTTACCTTCAGTATATTTTAACATTGGGAAAGGTAAAAACTTGTGTTTTGCCCCACTCCCTTTTTAGCTCTTGGATGCATAAATATATTATTTAAGTAAATATAAAATTAGGAACCATCTCAATATTTCAAGTCAAGATGAAATGAGGCTCTCTGCTTTCCACCCATCCTTAATTTTATTCTTATCTTAACTCTGAACTTCATACTTTTTTTCTTTTTTCCCCAGGAACCACCTGCTTGGAATCAGCAGTGCTTGCTTGAAAGTTGTTCTGAAAGTCTGGGGTAGAGGAAGTCAGATCAAATAACATTTCTCCCCCAGGACCTAATGAAATGAACAAAAATGTTTCTTTTCAAAAGGCTGAAAATTATCAACAGTAATCAAAATTGAAAAGTGGCTCTCAACCTTGTTTACCACATCTGCTTCCCAGAAAACAACTGAGGAATGTTCCAATATCCTGAATTCACCTTCATTTGAAGAGAAGTGGTGAAGAGAAGTGGCTGGAAGGATGAGTAAGTGGGAAACTATGAACTTGGGAGCCACTTTCTGCACCACTGCAGACCCTGGCTGAGGACCAGCCGTTCTCCAAGGTCACTGCTGAGTTGGAGGAATGAACCAGAGCCCTTGGGTTGGGAAATTCCTGGCCTTTGCTGGAAAGACTGGCCCCTGTAAAGGACATTTTGCAGGGACTCAGAAGGGAGGAAACAGTCCAGGATCCCAGCAAGGACTGCGGGCAGTTCCAGAGGGGCTCTTCTCCTTACCACGCTCAAGTTTCAGGATACAGAAAAGTAAATAGAAAATGACATCCAGCCTCCAAGTTGTTGTCCACAGGGGTGATAACTAGTTTCCGGGAAGCTAAGAAGGTCAAGAAGAACTACTATAGATCAGGGCAACTGGAGACTTACATAGAACGGCCAAACTGTAGTTTAAGCAAAATAAAAATAAAAGGCATGTCAACCTTGTAAATGTGTCACAGAGGAGGGGGTGAGGGTAGGAAGAGGGAGAGAGAAAGTACAGACACAAAGGAAATAGTCCAGAAAAAAACAAAAACTAAGAAAAAAGAAGGCAATCCGCCCAGATTTCCTAGTGCTAAAAATAAAACAAAACCTTAATAAAAACAGGCTATCAGTAAATAAGAACTCAAAGACAAAATGCAGAAACAACAGAAAGACATGAAAGAGAAATTGCAGGGCTAAGGAAACCGATTGGAACCAAAATAAAACTATTACAGATCTTAAATAAATTAGAAATCAAAGAACAGTCTAGACAGAACCAAGTTAGTGGAATTGAAGACTTGAAATAATCACTATGAACACAGCAAAAAATTATAAAGAAATTAAAATAATGAGACCAAACAAGGTGTTCATATGTAGATGATACAAAATGCAGATAATTATTGTTCCTGAAATAGCATACTCAAAATAGAAGATAAAAAATATTTTCAAATATAATGAAGGAAAATTTCCCCAAAGGTAAAAGAATGAAGTCTGCTATTGACAGGGTATACCATATACTCAGAAACTATTTAATATAAAGCAAATGACATTGATTAAGGTATTTACCTTTAGGAATAAAGAAAGCTTTCCTGAAGCATCCAGTCAGAAAGAGCTAGCTACCCACAAGGGGGAAAGGTCAGACTGGCCTCCTACTACAGAAGACAGGTGAGCAGTATCTACAAGTTTCTGCAGGAAAGAAAGTGGGACCCAACGTTATTATACTAAGCCAAGTTGTCATTCAAGTTGCAAGGCAAAAGGCAGACATTTTTTTGTTTTAAAGATTTTACTTATTTATTTGACAGAGAGAGACACAGCAAGAGAGGGAACACAAGCAGGGGGAGTGGGAGAGGGAGAAGCAGGCTTCCCTTGGTGCAGGGAGCCCAATGCGGGGCTCAATCCCAGGACCCTGGGATCATGACCTGAGCTGAAGGCAGATGCCTAACAACTGAGCCACCCAGGCTCCCCAAAAGGCAGACATTTTTAAAAACACAGCAAAAACAGAAACAAAAATCCACAAAACAAAACAAAAACAAAAATCCAAAGGGGAAAAAAAAAGAAAGAGAAAAGGAAGGTGGGAAGGAAAGAAGAGAGGGAGAGAGAGAAGGAAGGCAGGCAAGAAGGAAGGAAGGAAGAAAGGGGAGAATAATACTCATTTTAAACACACACACACACACACACACACACACACACACTTTTTCTTTTTACTATAAAATCAAGCCATTCAAGAGGTGAGATTAAATCACCTTATTTTTTCAATTAGCTTTTCTTCTGAGATTGTCAAAGATTAAATTTTCAAATTTCAAAGGAAACCTCACCTATTTGAGAGCATCAGAAAGGAGGATTGAGGAGTGAGAAATGGGAACCAAAGCATAAAAGTCAAACTTTATAAACTGAGAATTTTGCCTCAGATTAACTCTCCCTGTGCTCCATAGCCTCATTGATAACATGCAGATAATAATCCTTGCTTCACAGGGCTATTGGGAGAAGTAAAAGAGAAAAAAAAATATTGTGAAAATGGACCTCAGAACCTGATACATTTTAAATGCTCAGTAATCACATTCTCTCGTCCATTCCCATCCCTTGCCATATACACTGTTGTCTGGTTTGGTTTTGTTCACTCAGGCTCACTCTGTATTCTTATGGCTTGTACTTTTTCAGGTTGAGTAATTTATGGCTTAAAGCTAAATGTGTGCTAGTAAACTGTTCATAAATCAGCATGGAAAAAATCATGGGCTTTGGCTTTAGAACTAGGCTTCAATCCTAGGTTGCCTCTCTCATGCATGTAACGGGAATATCTGAAAAAGAAAGAGAGAAAGGAACAGAAGCAATATTTGAAGTAATAATGACTGAGAATTTCCCCCCAAATTAATTTCAGTCAGAAAACTACAGATCCAGGAAACTCAGAAAACACCAAATAAGATAACTACTCCTCTCTGCCCCCCAACCAAGTTACACCTAACCATATAACATTGAAATTGCAGCAAATCACAGATAAAGAAGAAAATCTTGAAAGAATCCAGAAAGAATTATATTCACATTTTTCTCAATCAACCAGGCAAGCAAGAAGAGAGAGGCGTGAAATACTTAAAGTATTGAGAGGAAACAAAACAAAAAACAATAAGTAAATAAAAACCTAGAAATCTGCATTTTGTAAACCTATCCTTCAAAAATGAAGGAGAAATACTTTCTTGGACAAATAAAAATTGAGAGAATTTTCAGTAAACCTCACTTTCAAGAAACATTAAAGGAAGTTCTTTAGAGAGAAGCAAAATAGTAGAGATCACAAACTCCGATCTATGTAATGAAGAGCAGTAGAGAAGAAATGAGTAAGGTAATATAAAAACTTTTTTTCTTCCTAATTTATCTAGCAGATAACAGATTGAGGTAAAATGACAATAGTATTTGATGATTATAGCTTATATATAAGCGAAATAAATGACACCACTGATACATGGGATAAGACGGAAGAATGAGGAATATTTTATTACTACAATGTATTTGCATTACTTGCAAAGTGGTATGGCATGATTTGAAGGTGGATTTGGATTAAATTATAAGTGTATACTGCAAACTCTAGGACAATGACTAAAAAAAGTAAAATTGACATTAGTTATAATTGATGAGAAAGAAGAGAAGATGGAATCATAGAAAATGCAGAAAATGACAAAAATAGGAAAAAAGAACAATACCAACAAGTAGAAAGTGGTGACAGATATGGTAAATAGTCATCCAGCTGGATCAATAATCACTAAATGTCAATGATCTAAATATTATCAAAAGACTAAAATTTTTAGGGCAGACCCAAAAACAAGACAAATATATGTTGTCAACGAGAAACCTACTTTATTTTTTTTTAATTGTTTTAGGATTTTATTTATTTATTTATTTGAGAGAGAGAGCATGAGTTGGTGTGGGGGATGTTGGGAAGGAGCAGAAGAGGAGGGAGAAGTGGACTCCCCACTGAGCAGGGAGCCTGACAGCAGGGTTCCATCCCAGGACCACGGGATCATGACCTGAGACCCAAGGCAGATGTTTAACTGACTGAGACACCCAGGTGCCCCAAGAAACCTACTTTAAATATAAAGACATATGCAGATTAATGTACCTCTGCTCTGCCATCCTGCTCCCATGCCCCATTAACATTCAGAAATTGCCAGATCTATTTTGCTCATTGGTTCAAGGTCTCCAACCAAAAGTATTAGAGTTCACTCTTTTGAGTCCCCCTGTCTGCCAGTATTCTGGTTAAGTTCTCCCAAGACAGGCACTCTTCTGTTTTCCTAAACAACCACGTGTATAAATTACAGTCTTCCAGGAGCATTTCCCCCTCTGGTTACTCTTAGAATCTTAATTGCTTCCCATATCTACCTGAAAGGCACTAATGTTCTTGTGCAGTGGCCACTGGCTCTTTGAGCTGCTAGAAAGTGTTTTATATTTTATAGGTGTGCACAGTGCTGGTGGTATTCCTTATTTTAGTTACTGGCTCCATCATCCACCTGGTCATACAGGATATATTCCAACACTGCTGCTTTTACCATATGTGACTTAGCATCAAAGAACTTCTCAGAGGCAAAACAGATCTTATGATATCGCAGACTGTGATCTACCTATAGCCCAACTTCATGGGATGACCTCATGAATTAGAGTGGTGGTTCTGTTATGATTCCTCTAACAGGCTGTTCACAAATGATGTTAATCGTTGGATGTGTGCATGTTTCTACGTGATTCTCTAGGGGTCTGAATTCCCCCTTAAAGCCTCTCTTGTCTTCACACTCAGTTCATTAGCACGTCTTGCTGAAGCTACTTCTGGAATATCTCATACATATGTCACACATATATCCCTGCTACTGCCTTAGAGGGGTTCTTAACTCCTTGAAGCCTCTTAACTGGTTCTTTTTGCCTCAAGCTCTTCCTTCTCTTGGCTGACTTCCTTTTTTGGGGACAGATTTTCTTTTTACAAAACTTGTCACTCTGATTATAAAATTTGATGGACTTTTTATAGGAAAGCCTAAATTTCTTGATATACACAATCATTCAGTGTCTACTGTGTCAGCCCCAGCATCTATCATTCTCTTGTGCACCCTTCAGCCTCAACGAACCTGTCCCCTTTCCCAGGAGGCCTCTCTCCTACTCTTCATGCTTTGTCAAAATACTCTTTCCCTCCTTTTCTACCCAGTTACTCATAGTTTGCTACTCTAGGGACGCCTGGGTGGCTCAGTTGGTTAAGCATCTGCCTTCGGCTCGAGTCATCATCTCAGGGTCTTGAGATTGAGTCCTGAATTGAATCAGGCTCCCTGCTCACCAGGGAGTCTGCTTCTCCCTCTCCCTCTGCCCCCCCCCCACTGTGTTCTCTCTCACTCACTATGCTCTCTTTCTCTCTCTCTCTCTTATAAATAAATAAGCAGTCTTTTAAAAAGGAAGAAGAAGAAGTTTGCTACTCTAACATGCCCAGGAAATCTAATTCAGGAGTTTCTTGGGGCCAGGTCTAGGCCTTGCTCCCCACTTCTCCATATCCTCTCTGCTGAGGTAATGTCATCCATAACATGGCTTCAATCATCGACCTGCTTAATGTTTCACACATTTATATCCCCCACACAGACTTTTTCCTCTGAGTTCCAGACTCATATATCTAATCACCTAATTGACATTGCCTTTTTAAAAAATATTCGAGAGCCCTCTTACTCTTCATAAAATTGCGATGTAAGCACTATATCACTGTTCTCATTTTGAAAACTAGAAAACTGAGGCTCAGAAATGTGAAATTCACTGTGTAAGTTTGCACAACTAATTAATGTTCAATGGAATTTGAACCTACGACTCTGTGTCCTTAAACTTTGTTTTTATCCAACATATCATTACCGCCTCTTAAATATTTACATCAGGGAAACTGAGATAACTTGTTTGAAATAATAATAAAAGTGTTACTGTTAAGAAAAAAATTGAACCATTTATTTGAATAAAAATAAATCTATATTCTAGACAATTCAAAACCTTATACAATATAATAGAATCTTAGGGTTGGATGAGATTTTGAAGTTCATTCGGCCCATCCATCTTTCTTTCCTATTCGATTCTAGGATGTTTGAGTTCCTAGTTGGTTTTTTAATAAGAAGTATTTTTTTTTTAATATTTTATTTATTTATTTGATAGAGATCACAAGCAGACAGAGAGGCAGGCAGAGAGAGAGAGAGAGGAGGAAGCAGGCTCCCCGCTGAGCAGAGAGCCCGATGTGGGGCTCGATCCCAGGATCCTGGGATCATGACCCGAGCAGAAGACAGAGGCTTTAACCCACTGAGCCACCCAGGCACCCAAGAAGTATTTTTATTTTTCGTTTGAATCTATTAATATTGCTTTTTCTGAGCAATGAGGAGGGAAAATGAGTCACATTAATATTATTTCAGCTTCTGACTCCAGTTGTGTCTGATGACCTATCTCCATGATCTTTCTTTTTTTCTTGATCTTTCTTTTGCAATTTGTGCATCACTAACTCTCCTCTCTCTCTCTCTCTCTCTCTCTCTATCTCTCTTTAACTCATTTCAATTGGGGGTCTCTCACTTACCTGACATTGCCTTTTGGATGTCTCAAGTCATTTCAAATTAAACAGGTTGAATATTAAAACTCATGATTTTCTCTGCCCAAGTGGCTCTCTCATAGTGATTGGTGCCACCACTGGTCCTGTTGGCCAGTCAGAAACCTAGGCGTCATCCTAGACCCACCTCTCTCTCACTTCCTACATCTGCTGTCATCACGGCCTGTCCTGAATACTTTCTACATAGCTCCTGACTGTCCTCCTCTCTCCACTTCCACTGCCACCACTAGCATCAACCTCTTGCCTGTATTATCGAAGTAGCCAAGTAACTGATTTTCCTGCTTCCATTTCTTGTTTCTTCCAGTCTGTTCTCCAGAGTACAAAGAAATCTTTTCAACACACAAATTCATTGGTCACTCCTAGCTTAACATCCCAAAATGATTTCCCATTGTTCCTGGAAGTGCTGAAGTCCTCTAATGTGGCCCTTGTGATGCTGCAGGGTCCATCTTACTTTCAGTGCCTGATGTGCATAATGGTCCCTCCTACCGTGGGACCTCAAAACATGCAGTTTCCTCTGCTTGCAGCACTCTTTTCTTTCCTTCTCACCCAATTAACTAAGATTTAAGGTCCTATTACAAAAACTCAAGGGGGGAGAAGGCTATTTCTTCTCCCCACATCTAGGAAGGTATATGATCTTAGGTTGGACAAGAAATAAGTCTTGAGAAAAATACTGCAAAAACACATAATGGATTATTCTTGGCTGGGCAGTGTCATGGCAGCACATAACCAGGGGTGGCCATCATCAGGGTCAGGTATTAGCTCCTTTAGCAGAATCTTGATTATGCCTGGCCTCCCTCAGTTCCTACCTTAGTTTGGTTCTTTGTTATTTCTACCAGTTCTATGAGCTATCTGGTATTCTTGCAGGAGGTTATTTTTCTGCTTAACTTGGCCCGAGTCAGTTTTGTCTTTATAACCAACAATCCTGATGAATATTATAGTGTGATTCATTTATTGATAGCTATTTCATCTCTAGGAGAGGAAGTTATGTGGCTATATTGCATATAATTGTATTTGAAGATGCTCTCCCAGTCCCTGGAATATAATTAGTACTTAATAAATATTTCTTAGATAGATAGATTCCTCTTGATATTTCAGTAGCACTTTGCACTGATTTTTGTATTGAAATCCTGGTTTTGCCTTTAAGAAGATATATTTGTCCACTGATCCACTGATCAATTTTTGAGAAAGAAACCAAAATTGATTTCTTGGGATAAATGCTTTTTAAAATTTTTTAAATAAAAATAGCCAATATATAGTACATCATTAGTTTTTGATGTAGTGCTCAATGATTCATTAATTGTGTGTAACACCCAGTGCTCTTGTAGTAGCCATGTAGTCATGATATTTTTATCATTTTATATAATACATGCAATGATTTGCTAGAATTTTGTTCAGAATTTTTATATTACAAGGGATAGTGGTGGTCTGTAATTATGTTTTCTTATAATGTCTTTGGTATTGGTATCAGGGTACTCCTTCCCTCATAGAATGCTTTAGGAAGTAATCCCCTAAGAAGTAAGAAGAGGGGAAGTATTCCCCTCTCTTCTATTTTCTGAAAGGGTTTGTGTAGAAATGGTATTATGTCTTCCTTACATGTTTGATAGAATTCACCAATGAGGTCATATAGAGCTGAAGTTTTCTGTGGGGAGGTTTTTAAACTACAAATTCAATTTCCTTAATAGAAATAGGGCCACTTAAGTTATTTACTTGTTATTGTACGGGTTTTGGGAGTATGTGTCTTATAAGGAATTTGTCCATTTCATCTAAGTTTTTGAATTTATAGCATAGTGTTGTTCATAATACTCTTTTTTTTTTAAGATTTATGTATTTTGGGGTGCCTGGATGGCTCAGTGGGTTAAGGCCTCTGCCTTCGGCTCAGGTCGTGATCCCAGGGTGCTGGGATAGAGCCACACATTGGGCTTTCTGCTCAGCGGGGAGACTACCTCTCCCTCTCTCTCTCTCTGCCTGCCTCTCTGCCTACTTGTGATCTCTGTCTGTTGAATAAATTTAAAAAATCTTTTTTAAAAAAATTATGTATTTTTTTGGAGAGAGAGAGAGAGAGAGAGAGAACCTGAAAGTGGGGAGAGGGGCAGAGGGAGAGGGAGAGACTCTCAGGCAGACTCCCCACTGAGCATGGAGCCTGACATGGGGCTTGATCCCATGAGATCATGACCTGAACCAGAATCACGAGTTGAACACTTAACCATTGTGCCACCCAGGTTGCCCTGTTCATAACACTTATTTTCATTGTAATGTCTATAGGCTCTGTAGTGATGTCTTCTCTTTCATTCCTGATGTTGGTAAATTGTGCCTTCTCTATATATTTTTTTCCATTGGTCTGGCTTGAAATTTGTGATTTACTATTTTTTCTTAAAAAAAAAAAACCTGATTGTTAATTTCATTGATTCCTTTTTCTGTATGATCTGTTTCCTCTTCCATTGATTTCTGCTATTTATTTTTTTCCTTCTGCTTCCTTTGGTTGTCATTAGCTCTTCTTTTTTTTCTAGTTTCTTTTTTAAAAAAGATCTTATTTATTTATTTATTTGAGATAAAGAGAGAGAAAGTAATCATGAGTGAGGAGGAGGGATGAGGGAGAGGGACAAGCAGACTCCCAACTGAACAGGGAGCCCCACATGGGGCTTGATCCTGGGACATTGGGATCATGACCTGAGCGGAAGGCAGATGCTTAACCGACTAAGCTACCCAGGTGCCCCCTCCTTTTTTGTTTCTTAAGGTGGAAGCTTGGATCATTGATTTAAGGCCTTTCTCTTTCTTAAATATTATGATTTAACACTATAATCTTTTTAAAATTTAAATTAATCTAAATTAATTTAATTAATTTAATCTTTTTAAATTTAATTTTAATTTAATTCAATTTAATTTATTTTTCAGTGTTCCAAGATTCATTGTTTATGCATCACACCCAGTGCTCCATGCAATATGTGCCCTCTTTAATACCCACCACCAGTTTCACCCAACCCCCCACTCCCCTCCCCTCCAAAACCCTCAGTTTGTTTCTCAGAGTTCACAGTCTCTCATGGTTTGTGTCCCCCTTCAATTTCCCCAACTCACTTCTCCTCCTCTTCTCACAATGTCCTCTGTGTTATTTCTTATGCTCCACAAGCAAGTGAAACCATATGATAATTGACTCTCTCTGCTTGACTTATTTCACTCAGCATAATCTCCAGTCCCGTCCATGTTGATACAAAAGTTGAGTATTCCTCCTTTCTGATGGAGGCATAATATTCTATTGTACATATGGACCATATCTTCTTTATCCATTCATCTGTTGAAGGGCATCTTGGCTCTTTCCAAAACCATGGAAATGGCAACCATGGCCATTGCTGCTATGAACATTGGGGTACAGATGGCCCTTCTTTTCACTACATCTGTATCTTTGGGGTAAATACCCAGTAGTGCAATTGCAGGGTCATAGGGTAGCTCTATTTTTAATTTCTTAAGGAATCTCCACACTGTTTTCCAAAGTGGCTGCACCAGGTTGCATTCCCACCAACAGTGTAAGAGGGTTCCCCTTTCTCCACATCCTCTTCAACACTTATTATTTACTGTCTTGTTAATTTTGGCCATTCTAACTGGTGTAAGGTAGTATCTCAATGGTAACACTATAATCTTCTTTCTGAGTACCGCTTTAACTGAATTCCACAAATTTTGATGTGTTTTGTTTTCTACTTTCAGTTGAAAATATTTTCTAATTCTTTTGTGATTTCTTTTTTGACCCATGAGATATTTAGGAATGTGCTACTTAATATACAACTTGTTGAGTATTTTCCAGTATTTTTTTTATTATTGACACAATTTAACTCCATCATGGTTAGAGAATATATTTTGTATTATTTTAATTCCATTAAATTTGAGACTTATTTTATATGTGGTCTATCTTAGTGAATGTTCTGCATGCATTTGAAAAGAATGTGTCTTTTGGTGTCATTGTGTGACATGTTCTATAAATACCAATTACATAAGTTGATTGGTAGTGTTACTTGATCTCCTGTGTATACTAATTTTCTTGCTGCTTGTTTCTATCAACTACTGACAAAAGAGTGCTGAAGTCTCAAGCTATAATTATATATTTATCCATTTTTCCTTTCATTTCTATGAAATTTTCTTCATGTATTTGAAGCTTTTATGAGGTAGACACACATTTATCATTATCAAATGTCTCTCTTTGTTCCAGGTAATATTCCTTGTTCTGAAATTTATTTTGTCTGAAAATATTGTTTTTTTCCCTTGCATACCTTTTCTATTCTTTTTTAAAAATTTTTATTTATTTATTTGACAGATATTACAAGTAGGCAGAGAGGCAGGCAGAGAGAGAGGAAGGGAAGCAGGCTCCCTACTGAGCAGAGAGCCCGATGTGGGGCTCGATCCCAGGACCCTGAGATCATGACCCAAGCCGAAGGCAGACGCTTTAACTGAGCCACTGAGCCACCCAGGTGCCCCTATTCTTTTACTTTCAAGCTATCTGTGTCTATATTTATGGTATGTTATAGTATATCTGAACTCTGATGTCTCATATTGATAAGTGTCCCTAAGGTCACTGATGCTCTGTTTATTTCAGTATTTTTCTCTGTGCTGTTCATTCAAGACAGCTTCTATCACTGTGTCTCAAATTTACTGATCTTTTATTCTGTGGTTTAAGCTGTTGCTAGTCTCATTCATTGTATTTTTCATTTCAGATAGTGTATTCTTATTGTCCAGAAGTTCCATGGATCATTATATCTTTCCTTCCTCTTCTAATCATTCTTATGCTTTTCTCTACCTTCTTTAATATATGGAACATGTTTATAATGATTTTTTAAAACATCTTTGTCCTAATTTCATTATATCCATCACTCTTGACTCTATTGATTGGTTGATTTTTCTCTGGCTGGCTATGGATCTTATTTTCCTGCTCTTTTGCATTCTTGGTAATTTTTTTTAGTATTGAATTCTGAACATTGTGTTATTAACATTTTGATGACACATTTTGTTGTATGCCTTACATAGTGTTGAACTTTTATTCCGATGTGTAGTTAAGTTACTTGGAATTAGTTGGATTGCTTCAAGGTTTGCTTTCAAGCTTTGTTAGGATAGATCCAGAGTAGCTCTACTATCAAGAGGGCAATACTGTTCTCAGGTCAGTACCTAATGCCTTTTGTAGTTTGAGTTCTTTTCACTCTGGTCAGTAGGAAAATGGAACTATTTAAAGCCCTGAGTGAACTGCAGGCACTGTTTTGTGTACATCTTTCCTGGGCTTCTTTTTTGGCCTCAGGTAGTTTTCCTTCACACGGGCACAGATCGTTATCCAGGTGAAGATTTCAGAGCTCTCTGTATTAGCTCTCTCCTCTCAGAAGGAAAGTCTAGCTGTCTCAGGCTCCTCAAACTTCAGTCTCTGTCTTCCCAACTCAGTGAGACTGCTATGCTCTCTTTGGGTATCACTTCCTGTACGAGGAATTTCTTCCAGGCAGAAAATTGGGGCAATTATAGGGCTCACCTCATTTATTTCCCTTCTCTCAGGGATCACAGCCCTACATTACTTGTTGTTCAGTGTCTGAAAACTTCATACACTTTTTTCTGATTTTCTAATTGTTGAAGGCACAAAGGTAAATCCAGTCTACGTTACTTCATCGTGGTCAAAGGTGGCATTATATACACATTACTTTGCCACATGTAATCTCGTAACTCTCTGGACACACAAATGTGCAATTTTTGTGGTCTGGAATTTAATGGACAAGGAAATACATGACTGCCATAATTTGGAAGAACCAGGATGGGAAATGTTTTCAGTTTAATACTGAATATAACTCATATGACCACAACAGTGAAGGGAAATTATTTTAGCCTGAATGTAGTGCTCTGATTTCTTATCTACAGTTGTGGATGTGTATTAGAATGGTTTAATAATGTTAAGTATAGTATGAGATCTCTATTTCAACATAGGAAGAATCCTGAAGGATGGTAGGAGTAGAGAAAGAAAGCTCTCGTGTTGACTTCCTTTGTTTCCCGGAATGAACCAATGTTGCTATGATCAGATTTGCTTAGAAAGATGATGAGAGCAGAAGTGGTAGGAGATCTTACCCTTGGTCTACTTTCAGTGGGACTGAGAGTTGGAAAAGGGCAGTAAGGGAATGAGTATATCTATTTCTGTGACTTTCTTTATTTTGATTAGATGAACTTCCTTCTTACATTGAGACCCAGCACCTGACACAAAGAATGCCAGGATTAATGGATGCATGAATAGGAAAAAGAGACATTAGTGTCTTCTATTCTTTCTCATCAGCAATCTCAGGCTGCTTTATGATGGCAACTACCAGGCTCTAGTTGCTAAATATGGGGTTTTCAGCTTTTTATTATAATCATCTAATTTTAGTTTCAGAGCATAATTTAATTGGATGGTTTTGACTTATTTGGAGTTGTCAGAATCCATATAGCATAGTAGAATAACCTTAGGAATTTTGAAATGTGTGTCTCAAAATAGAGCTGGGAAAAAAGAAAAAAGAGGACTAGAATCTGTGTTGGTTTTAAAATCCACTTGGAGCAAGGGAAATTTACAGCTTGTGCTCCTTTGTGGACTCTCCTGACATCACTGCTGATTCTGCACTTTGGGGGACAGATTGTCATTTCACTAGTGCCAGGTTGTTAATTTTAAATGATCGGTTCAGTACAAAATATTCTCTATTAAGAAAATTTGGGGCTGAATTCTTTTACCAAAACAGTTTCCATGTCATACTAAAAGATGAAATTTGCCACATCAATAGTATTTTAAGGAAACCAGCTACAATTGATAATGAAGTGCCCTAAATACTTGAAAAGTTATGAGAATCGCAATTCATCAGAAAGCTGTTCAGCTCCAGCTTTGTAATATTTTGAAATAGGGCCATCTAGTGGAAATGTGCACCATCCCCTAACTATGAAATGATGGGTTCATCCTTTAAGACTATACATTTAAGTTTTTAAAATATCCGTTTTAATGCTTCTAAATCCAAATTACCTGTCCCTGATATAAATAGTCTGCTCAGAAATAAATACATTTCCCCTCAAGTTCTCGCACTGATTGATAAATCATAATCTATCAACATACATTCAATTAGGTTTCTAAAAGCTCTAAGTTGTCTACTTTTTTCCCTCTTCCTATGAAAAACAGCTCTTTCTAGTCTTCTTCCTCTCACACTACTACCCCCTCCACCATGAAATCTTATTGAAGAATTAATGTATATAGGTGAGGCAATTTGAGAATTACACAAAGCAGTGTATGATATAGAATCAAGATGTTTGTTACAAATATAACTGGACTGTATATGACCCATCAAACACATTGTTGAAATTATATGATGTCAAAGTGTGTTTTCTTGGCCTGGGTGGGGACAAAAGACCTCTAAGAAAAGATATATATATAAATTTCTCATGGAGGGTTTGTTCACCAATCTGGAGGGTTTTTTCACCAAACTCATTTTGTTCTCTTCCTAGAAACATAGCTAAATCTCATTTCTCTCTACATGCCCACCTTCAGTTAGGTGGAGTCCTGTGATTGAGTTCTGCCAAATGGAATGTGGATGGAAGAGATATATACCCTTTATAGTTCTGGCTCCTAAAATGTCCTGCATCACATTCCATGTTTCTTTCATCTCCCCTCCTCACCTTCTGTCCGGTGGATATCATTGCCCAGGCAGCCCATGGGAGCCTTTATCAGCCTGGGTCTTTGATGCCTGTGTAGAGCCTACCCCTGCTCCCTAATCCCCACAACCTGCCACAGACTGACATGGACATGAAATATGTTTTCAGTACTTTAAGCCATTGAGATTTGAGGATTGTTTGTTCATGTCCCTGATTAGCACAGGAAAGAAGAAACAACTGGAAGAAAGGAAAGAAGGTGATATGAGAGAAAGGCAATAAGGTCCAAATTTCCTTCAGAGACATGTGTGAGCATTCTGACTCTTCTCCAGGTTTCAGATATATTCTGAAAACATCTACAGAACAGCAGAATGTAGAACCACAGAATGCTTCCTGACGGGGTTTGAGTTTATGGGGTCAGGAAAGTGGGCTGTGGATGGAGATGATGAAGTTTGGATGGAGATGATTCCCACTGCTTGAGACATGGTGAACTTGGTATGAAGTTATTACATATGGACAACTGGGGGACAGGGCTTGTCAGCTTTAGCCAGCAGACATTTACTAATGTTATTGTACATCATTTTATGCTAATTAAACTTTTCAACTAACCCTGCTCCAGGATGTTCTGCAAGATATGGTATATATAATAGGTATTCCAGGTATATTCAGGCTTGGCAGGGTGAGATTTTAGAAAAATTGTTCATCTGGGCCATTCGTGGAAGCAATACATAGTACAGGTTTAATACAGAAGGCAAATGAAACAGAAATCATTGGACCACGGAGGTCAAAGTTCTGGAGAGGATGTGGGACTTGAGCTAAACTGTTGACTGGCAGAGAGGAAGGAGGCAAACATGACCGGTGGCAGAAGGTGAAGAGAGACTAGTGAATCAGAGATATTGTTGGGGGGCGGTAAAAAGGTGATTGGCCCTATAATGTAGAACTGAAGTAGAGGAAGAGGATAAAATTAGGCAGCATAGACAAGATGAAAGGAAGTTACCAAGAGCCTTGAAAACCATCACGGGGATTTGAATTTGAAGCTATAGTCCGGAGCTCCCAGGCCAATCAAATATGATTAATTAGATAAGCTGGACTTACCCAAAAAATTTTTTCTGGTACCTGTCATCACTCACTTTCCCCCATGGGACACTCCTGGGCATTTCAGGCTGAGAGAGGGTCTGACTGAACACACAGTTCCTAAATCTAAACATTTGGAGATCATGAAAAGTATTAGTCTGTCCTCTTCCTTGAGTACCCCCTCTTCTCGTCTGCTCAATGACACTGTCCCATCCCTCTAGATCCAGTTCTGTTGAGTTCTGTACTTCCAAACCTCCCCTGAAGCCCCACCCAGGAAGCTGATGACTCCTTCATTTGTGCAGCCGTGGTACCAGACATATGACTCTACTATCTCCTGCTTATTCCAAGTATTTATTAATTACCTGGCTCGCATGCTAAACAATGGATTCCTTGAGAGCAAGGGCTGTAACTCACGGAGCTCTGTATCCTTGATGCTGAGGGCAAGGCCTACCACTTGGTAGGTACTCAGAATTAACTCATGAGAAATACACAGATGGATGAATGAATGGCAGGTAGATAGAGTTGTTATCCCAAGGCTGGAGACTTCACTCACACATTTGCCACAGCCACCGTGTACACGTATTTGTCTACATAACTACCTTCCTTTATTAGATTGTAAGTCCCCTTAAGTCTTGCTCATTAATTTATTTTCAGCACAGTTTAGTGTCTGGCATATATAAAACGCTAAGTAAAATGTTTGCTGAATGAATGGATGCATGGATGTTTCCTGCTGTAAACACAAATTACCAAGATTTGGTGATATGATATTTTGGAGGGAATTTAATACACAAAATATTATTATTATATATAATATGTTATTACTATATAGTATATCATTAATAAAATATATAATTATATTAAATTATTTTCATTATAACTACTTAAACATTTACAAACACAAATTACATATAAATTCATTGTCTATATTCTATTTCATCTATGGAACTGAAATTCATTTACAAATTATGTGCAAACAAAAACGTAACAGTAAAAAATTCAAATAATGGATATGTTTTAACAAAACAAAAACAATGGTGTGATAAGTAATGGAAAGATGCATTTTGGGGTTTTCTGCTTCATTGTTTATTGCCTTGATTTTGAACATGGTTATTTGAATCATTGAACATTGTTTTTATCATTCCTTTTAAACAATGATGTTAATTTCAAACCAGTTAATTGTTTTATTGGGCTGATCTCCTTAATAGTAGCCTGCAAAATGCAATAGAAACAAAATATTCTAAGAGTAAGAAGACATAATGAAAACATCGGCATTTTACCTGTTTTATCACCTCACCCAATCAACTGTTGCTGGACACGGTATGCAAAGGTGGAAGCTTTACTGTAAGCTGCTGTGTTTGTGAGGTAGCTCCATTCACCACTTCCCTACTTCTGAATGACTGAGAAATTTTTATTCATATCGTGCACCAAACATCACATGGCCTCCACTTGGCTCCACCCAATTGTAAACACACATGCAAATTTGGGTATTAGGTTATAAGGTGGTTGATCTAGAATATGCTCCCACTAAATTTTTAAAATTATTGTTGAAATGAAAACACAAAATTTAGAAATTCTTGTAGAGAACTGGAGGGCACCTTCTATGATGATGAGTTAATGATTTTAATCATGTTGTTCTTTGTTTGGCATCACTTGCCGCTGAAAGTGCAGGAACCCAACTAGAAGTAAAAACTTGACCTTGATTGGACTACTTACATGCTTCAGAAGTTAAACAACTTCTGCTCTGCTATTTGTAGGATATTAAGACAGTTGTAGTCATGCCAACTATGTCCCGTAGATGGAAACTATAATTTTCAGCTCAAAGCTCCACCTCTGGCACCGAGTATTTTTTTTTTCACGTTCACATAACTTTTATTAGAGTACATTCTTATAATTGTTCTATTTTTTTACTGTTGTTGTTAATCTCTTACTGTGTCTAATTTACAAATCATACTTTATTATAGGTATATACAGGAAGAAATGTAGTTTATATAGGATTCAGTACTATCTGCAAGTTTTAGGCATGCACTGGAGGTCTTGGAATGTATCCCCTGTGGAAAAGGGAGACAACTGTCCAAATAGCAAAAACAAAACAAAACAAAAAAAACAAAAAAATCAAACAATTTGAGTAAAAAATAGGCAGAGGATCTGAAGAGAATGTGACCGCCTGCCTCTGTAAGTAATTAAATTTTCCATGAAGTTGCTGATGATATTAGTTTCTGTCTACCTCTAAGACACTAATTTTTTAAAAATTTCAGAGTGGGGATTTGTAGAATGCTCCCTCTTATGGATGTTCTAATCAACATGAACAAGTATCCTTTTCCCATTCGCCCCCTTGGAAATAATGATGCCTTGTATGGTAGGGTGATGGAATTTTTTTAAAGCAAAAGAACAAGATGAAAGAAACCTACTAAAAGATAAAGGAATTTATAGATAAATTAAATATGCTTAAATAAGTGCTTAAAATGAAGCACAAAGGCTTTCACATTTCTGACTGGAAGTTTGAAAGGGAATTTTGATGGAACTTGCATTTCAGTTCCTGGTTGCAAATTCAGTCTGGTGATGGGGTCCTGCACTCAGTTCAGCTGTCTGTCCCACATCATCTGAAATCCATGGCCTCGATCTCATGTCTGCTCGGACTAGTATACTCTTTCAGGGGTCAAACCAAGCTGACTTTTAAAAACATACTGTAAGTATTAGGCCCTTGTTAGATCCTAAACAAGTGAATTTATTGACAGAAGACACCCTGTCACCTTATCTGCTGGCTCCTTTTCCCTGCCTACTGTGCTGTAGCTCCTTCCAGGTTTTGTGGACTGGTTAATGAGCTCTTATATAAAGCTCAACTTAATTGTACAGTATTCATAAATTTCCCACAATCTAGAGTGCCCTCTTGTGGGAACATCCAGTAGATATTCAGGTACTACCAACCATCTGAATTTGTGAGTCCACATTTCCCAGGTGTGGTAAGCTGAACGTCCTCCCCCACTATATTTTACTTTTATTCAACTCATCTTCTTCATGGGTTTCATAGCCATAGGTAAATGGGAAGGGGTAGAATTATGGTAGGTAGTAGCCAGCAGTATAAGAATATATTTTCCAAAACAATATTGATTTTCTTTCTTTTTCTTTTTAAATGTAGTGGTGGTAGGAGATGAGGAAAATATAGAGAAAGTCAGAATGTAGGTCCCAAGTTCAAGAAATTACTAGATGTCTTTAACTCTAGTCACCAAAGAAACATTTATGAGGGTTGTCAAATGCCTCATTGAGGATCTATATCCTTCCTGGGATAAGTAAGCATTCACGGACTTACTCTCACCTGACTATCAGTTGTTTGCATCTCATCGGAGGAGAGTCAAGAGCTCTAGCCTAAGAAGGATGAAGAATTTTAGTCTAAAATGTAGCTATTATAAGATAGAATGAGGGTTGCTAATAGCTTAAATGCATAGTTTTCTTACTACTTCAAGGCATACATCTTTAAAAACTTTCTATTTGGAAGAACTTCAAGCATATACAAAATAGTATATGAGAGGAGTATAATCCCCCCATTTACCTATTAGACAGCATCAACAATACTAACTCATTACTAATCTTATTTCCTCCAAACTTTTTTCCTCCCTCTCCAGTTATTTAGAAGTAAATTCCAGGCATTGTACCCTCTCACCCATAAATATTTCAGAGGACATCTCTAAGAGATAAGAACTCCTCTTTAAAAATAAAACCACAATATCATCATAACATATAACAATGATTCCTTAATGTCATAAAAGATCAAGGTAGTGTTCAAATTTCCCTCATTATCTCTCATTTTAAAAAGAGCTGATTGTTGGGGTGCCTGGGTGTCTCAGTGGATTAAGCCTCTGTCTTCGGCTCAGGTCATGATCTCAGGGTCCGGGATCAAGCCCCACATAGGGCTTTCTGCTCATCAGGGAGCCTGCTTCCCGCCCCCCCCCCTCCTCTCTGCCTGCCTCTCTGCCTACTTGTGATCTCTATAAAATAAATAAAATCTTTTTTAAAAAAAGAAAAAGAGCTGATTGTTTTAGTTTTAGGTTTACAATTGTATTGAGAATAAGGTAAAGAAATCTCTAATAAGAAAATCTCTATTTTCTGCTCTCTCTCACACATTCATAGCCTCCTCCATTATCAACATCCCTCACCAGAATAGTACTTTATTTATATATTTATTTATTTATTTATTTATTTATTTTACCAAGGATGAGCCTACATTGATATACCACAGTCACCCAAAGTCCATAGTTTACTTTAGGGTTCAGTCTTGGTGTTGTACATTCAATAGGTTTGGGCGAATGTATAATAACATATATCCATCATTACAGTATAACACAGAATATTTTCACTGCCCTAAGAACCCTCTGTGTTCTGCCCATTCATACACCACTCCCTGCCCCCTGACCTGGCAACCACTGAACGTTTCACTGCCTTCATAGTTTTGGCTTTTCCAGAATGTCATATGGTGTGAGTCATATAGTACTCAGCCTTCTCAGATTGGCTTCTTTCTTAATTATATGCATTTAAAGCTCTTTCATTTCTTTTCACTGGTTGGTATCTCATTTCTTTTTAGTGATGAATAATATTCTGTTGTCTGGATGTACCACAGTTTATCTATTCACCTACAGAAGGACATCTTGGTTGCTTCCAAATTTGGGCAGTTATGAATAAAGCTGCTGTAAATATCTGTATATGGGTTTTGTGTGGACAGAAGTTTTCAGCTCCTTTCCTGAAATACCAACAAATGTGACTGCTGGATCATATAGTAAGAGTATGCTTAGTTTTGTCAGAAACTGCCACAGTCTTCCAAAGTGACTGATATTTTGCATTCCCATCAACAGTGTATGAGAGCTTCTGTTGTTCCACATTCTCACCAGCATTTGGTGTTGTCAGGATCCCAGATTTTGGACCTTCTGATAGTTGTATAATGGTATCTTATTGTTCTAATTTGCATTTCTTTGATGACATATGATGTGGAGCATGTTTTCATATGCTTACTGGCCATCTGTATATCTTCTTTTTTAAAGATTTATTTATTTATTTGAGAGAGAACATGAGAAGGGGGAGAGGCAGAGGGAGAAACAAACACCCACTGAGTGGGGACCCTGACCCAGGGCTCCATCCCAGGACCCTAAGATCATAACCTGAGCTGAAGGCAGATGCTTATCTGAATGAGCCACCCAGTTGCCCCTGTTTATCTGCTTTAGTGAGCTGTCTGTTAATGTCTTTAGCCCATTTGTTATACTGCATGTTCATTTTCTTACTGTTGAGTTATCATCTCTTTTACTCTATAGGTTCTCTTACTCTCCCTCTCTCATTTTGTCTTTCCCTTCAATATATTTTTGTTCAAGAAACAGTCACTTGTCTACAGTTTAGACAATATGGGTTTTTCTGAATGTACCATTTTGGTGTTGTTGTTTGTTTGTTTTTTTTTTAAGATTTATTTATTTATTTGACAGAGATCACAAGTAGTTAGAGAAACAGGCAGAGAGAGAGGAAGGGAAGCAGGCTCCCCGCTGAGCAGAGAGCCCAATGTGGGGCTGGATCCCAGGACCCTGAGATCATGACCTGAGCAGAAGGCAGAGGCTTAACCCACTGAGCCACCCAGGCGCCCCCCATTTTGGTGTTGTTTAGGAGTTAGAGGAGTCTGTCCCTGTATTATTTCGTTAAAATGAGTAGTTTGATCTAGAAATTTGATATGATTCAGTTCGATTTTTTGTTTGGCAAGGCTACTTAGCAAGTGAGGCTGTCTTCCACCAGGAGGCGCACATGCTGTCTTTGGGACGTCAGCAGCTTTTTGGGGAGGGGAGCGGGTTGGTAAGTAGTCTCCATGTCCAAATGCGGAGTTTGTACTCGGGACCCCGAGATTAAGAGGCCCATGCTCTAAGCACGGAGACTTCAGCAGCTTTTGATGATGATGATGTATTGATTAATTAACAAGCTAATGGTTGCGGATAGTGACATTTTACCTCTGCAATCCCTTCTTCTTTTACTAGGCTTTTATGCTTCTTGGATTAAATTTTCCTTCACCAACTATTTTGATACTCCAAGATGCAATTTATAGAGAGATGCCAGAAAAATGCTTGATTTTTCCTCTTAACAGTTTTCAAAATAATGAGTTGCTTCCCTAACACCTTCCAAATGACAAATGAGTTGTTTTTTTTAAATCATTATGAACTCATGATCTATTTTTTTTTTTTTTTTAAGATTTTACTTATTTCTTTGAGAGAGAGTTAGAGAGGGCATGAGCAGTGGGGAGGGGGAGAGGGAGAGAGAAAAGCAGACTCCCTACTGAGCATGGATCCAGATGCAGGGCTCGATCCTGGGTTGAGATCACCAACCCAGCAGAAGGAAGACTGTCAACCAATTGAGCCACCCAGGTGCCCCATGTGCATCTATTTGATATTTTTCATGCCACTGTAGTCATTATACTTATTGATGCTCAAATTCTTTTATCTTTGACCAGAGAAAGTCTGTTTAAGTTGGCTCCTGAATCCTTTTGACATGAGCCTGTCTTTAGAAACTTCCCTACTTTCTGCTAAGGCAAGATGTTCCTGGTTTCTTTTACATGTATTAATTCAGACCTGGAATTAGCTATTTCTCTAAGGCAATGATTCTCAGAGTGTGATGGGGGAATCCCTGAGAGTCCCTGTGATGCTTTTATGGGGTCTGTGAGGCCAAATGATTTTCTTTTTTTTTTTTTTTAAGATTTTATTTATTTATTTGACAGACAGAGATCACAAGTAGGCAGAGAGACAGGCAGAGAGAGAGGAGGAAGCAGGCTCCCTGCTGAGCAGAGAGCCCTATGCGGGGCTCGAACCCAGGTCCTGGGATCATGACCTGAGCCGAAGGCAGAGGCTTCAACCCACTGAGCCACCCAGGCGCCCCCAAATGATTTTCATACTAATACTAAGATGCTACTTTCCCTTCTTAATTTTCAGTCTCTCACAAATGTATATCGTTTCCCAAGGGCTACCAGGTGTATGATATTATGACTGAATGTAGAAGAGGTTTTAAAAATTATGCTCTCATTTATTAGGCCAAAAGTTAAAGAGATTTACAAAAATGTAAAAGGATGGCACTCTTCTCACTAAATAATTTTTGTTAATGGATATTTTGTTATTTTAAAATCTATTTTAATGTATAATGTAGTAAACATCAATAGGTATAACCCATATACACAAAAGCTCTTTGGGGCCCTCAATAGCTTTTGAGTTTAAAGAAATTTGAGAAGCAAAATGCTTGAGAACCGCTGTTCCCAGGAGTCCTCACTCCTTTTAATAGAAAATGATATTTAAAAGTCACAATTTGGGAGCTAGAGATGTTCATAGTTACTGGATTGGCCATTGTTTTTAGGCCATTTCAATGGGCAGAGCTAAGATAAAATGATAAATATATTTAAAGATAAAATACATCATGAGTTGTTACTGAGTCTTTCAATTCAAATTCAGGATTTTAGAGTTAACTCTGAACTCATACAGTTTACATTTGTATCTCCTTTCCCACATTACAAAAATTCCAGCATCAATGTTTATTTTCAGTGTCAGATTAATAATACCACTACCAACAATATAATTACCTAAACCAGTTTAAGATTGTTTTGACAGTTCCTTTGTCATTCTATATAGATGTACAGTAATTTGGTGTATTAAATTTACTTGAAATGGTATGTGTTTGGGGGGGGAGTTGGTTATGCCACCTCGCAGATCAGTTAGATTCATGTGTTCTTACTTTTGATTTTTAGAGGAAATTTTGTAAATTTAATTTTGCTTTATAGTAATATGTTTACCTGGTTCTAGAGTAAATTCTGTTACATAGGATATATCCAGACACCTGGTTTCTATCCCTGTTTCCTCTATCCTATTCCCTTTCTCCCCCAACTGGTAACATTTTAAAACAAAGCAATAGTTTCCTTTCTTTTATTTTTAAAATATAAGCAAACATGTATATATATTTCATATTACTACCACTCTTCTCTTTTTGGATAAAAGGTAGATCCTATATGCACTCTCCACTTAGTTTTTCACTTAACACTATATCCTAGAGATCATTCCACAGTTGTAATATAGAGCACTGCACCATTATTCAACCAGGCCACTATTGAGGATTTGGGGGCTAATTTCCAGTGTTTTATTGTTTATGGTGCTGCTGTGAATATTCATGCACATTCTTTTCACATTTTTAGCACTTTGTCTTTTGGATAGAGTCCTCGATGCGGGATTGCTGGGTTAAAGCATGAATGTGTCCAGTTCGGTGAGATATTTAGCTACTCCCTTAGCCTCCGCAGATGAAGGAACAGACTGAGACTGCTCAAGGTCACTTCATTAGTCACTGACACAGCTGAGTTTTAAATCTGGAAGTAAACGTTCCCCACACTCTCTAGGTCATGGCTTCGAAGAGGAGTACCGAGGAGGGAGAGGGAGGTGAAGAATTTGCATTTGGACATCACGTTCTTTGGATCACATATCCTTTCCTTCCAGGTCCCAGTACACCACTCGAGCCCTCTGGCCTCTCCTCTTTTGTTCTTTCCGTCACTTTCCCCTCTTCTCCCACTACTAAGACGCGCCCCTCACCTACTCCCCCCGCTACTCTGGGCGGATGAAGAACGCGCAAACCCAGCGGCTTCACAGAGATTGCGGCGGGTGCCGAGGCAGGACCGGAATGACGTCATAACCCCGCGCCGCTCCCAGGCGTCCTCGCAAGGTCGCCTCGGAAGCGGAGAGCGCGCGTCAGTGACAAGACCCTGGTCAGGGGCGCTCCGTGTCCTGCCTAGGTAGCAGTGGCGACATGTCGGGGTACACGCCGGACGAGAAACTGCGGCTGCAGCAGCTCCAACAGCTTAGAAGGCGATGGCTAAAGGACCAGGAGCTGAGCTCCCGGGAGCCGGTGCTGCCCTCCCAGCGGATGTCGCCTATGGAGAAATTCTGGAATACGTTTTTGCGGGAACAGACCTCCTGGAAGAACGTGGTGAGTGATGGGCTTCCCTCCCTCTGATGCACACACCGCGTCGCGACCTCCGGCTTGCTGCGGGTGCCTGCTCATTGTAGCCACACCAAGGACTGACATCCCTAGGCCCGCAATTCCCGGTAGTTCCTTGGGGGGAGAAGTGAATTCAACTGAGATTTACATTTAGTATGGACGCTATCTTGTCCCAAGAGAGCGCTGGAGTTCAGGAGCAGGTATGGCTTTGGGAGAGTCATGCCCTTTTGCTGTCAGACATGATGAAAAGAGGGCCAGTCTTTGCTTAGGTTTTACAGAATGATAGGATTCACTTGAGTAAAAATTCCGTGATTTTAGTATTTAAGGACACCTGTCTGCTTTTCAGTGTTGAAGTTATAGAGAATGACACTACACCCAACTACCAGAAGACACAGGGAGCCTCTAATTGGTCGTGCAGCACTATGTGATCACCATGAAAGATAGGGTCTTAATTGGTATGCTTAATGAGTTATATTCAAGAGCCACCTTTCTGAACTACCACTATGTCTTTTAACACAGTTTAATTTAAAAGTGCCATTTCTGGACTTTGCACTGAAGAAAAACACTCATTTAAGAGCTATCTTTATTTTCAGGGTTTCTTGACATTTTCTTAAGGTCATTAAATTACATCAATTTTAATGATGAACACTGTATCTCAGAATTGTTTTCAATAAGTATGACATTGGCTAATGATACTATTAAGTAACAGTTATGTACTTTCTGTCCTGTATTTTGCTGAGGGTTTGACTTGTGTTACTTTAATTCTTCTTTAGTTCTGTAAGGTAGAACTACTCCTAATCCTTATTTTAATGAGACCTACAAAAACTGAGAGTTATCCGTGGTCACAGAGCTAGGAATTGAAGGAGTTCACACTGAGATACAAGTACATCTACTTTCTTACTGTGCTGCCAAGTCTTGTGCAAATTTTTCTGAGCAAGTGTTCTTAGACACTTATTTAGGGTGGTAAAATTAAACTCTGTTTCAACCCTCCTCTCACCTTTTGTATCCTTGATATTACTTGTTGATTTTAGCAGCTGCTGGTTGAAAGTTGACATCCCAGCCATCAGCCAGTGATGTTAGGAAGTAAATAAATATTTTAGTCTGTTTTTCCTTACTTTGAGTTAATTTTTCTTCCATAATCATATGTACTATAACACCTAGAATCTAGTTTATCCCTGGTAAGATAGATGTGTTTCAGTCAAATTGGCTGCTGCAGAAAAGTTCCATTTTCAGTTTTATTTTGCCTTTCTCTTTTAAAATAGTGTGCCTGAAAGCATCTCAAACTGAACTTGGAACACCCCTATCCCAGTATGTAAAACATTCTTTTTCAAGCTTTGGTGTGCTCAAGGTCGTCTGCCTTACACGTAGAATGGTGTGACATTGATTGTGGGTATCTGAAATTGATAGATTAGGGAGTTGACTATACCTGAAAAATTCTGTAGGTTTGATTACTGTAAGTTGATTAAAATTATTCTTTCATTATTTATGTTATGTTTATCTTTAGTAAACCTATAATAAGGATGTCTTTAGAAGTCTTTACAATATTTATATATATCTATGAATACCTTACTGTAGCATTGCTAAATGTTACTTGTCTTAAGCCTTGTTTACTCTGAACTCTGTAGGTATCCCCTAGCAGGTCCTATGTTTAATGAAAATATTTGAATGGGTGAGGTTAGTTACAGACTGTAAGGAAGTATGTGGCATGTAGACATTTTAAAATAATCATGACATTATTATACCACTGATGCTTTTTTTCTGCCACAAACATTAAAAAATGGGATATTTGTTTATGTATGTTTCTTTTCCCTCCAGATTTATAAGGCATACCGACACGGTGTCCTTGCTTTTACTCATGTACTTATACCTGCCTGGATTATTCATTATTATGTTAAATATCATGTGAATGTAAGTATGTTTAAAGTATGTATTTTTCAGAATTTACTTTTAATATTGTACAGAATTATTTCCTATGCTGGCATACCTTATGCTGCTTTACTTAGTGGAAATAATCTGCCACTTATAACTGGTTTTGAACTGCTTTAAATAAAGTAGTTAAGTAAAAGGTTTAATGAAACTTAAGTAAGTATGGCTTTTCAAAAAATTAATCTTTATATTAGTTGATTACAACTTGAAATGCATTTTCTCATAAAAACAGTGTTTAAATAATCAGAATGAAGCTGACCCAATAATACTAACATAAGCTTGGGGTTCTAAATAGGAAGGGAGCAAAGATATAAGATAAATTCAAATTAGACAAGGGTTGTCTTTGTCATCATCCCATTTCCCTTTCCTTCATTATGTCTGATTTTGTACCATTTTCTTTCTTTAGAATCCAGGATGTCCAAAAGCTTGAACTTTGTGATGGAAAGGTCTCACATGTGATTGAGCTGAGGCAGTTGCCATATTTTAAAGCCAAGGGATAGTCTGGTATAGGTGTTGGATTCAAGGCAATATGAGGAAGGAGTGCATTTCAGGGAATGGTATAGAAGGGAGAGCAGTGGTGGCTCTGGCATGGAGTGTCATAACCCAAACAGATTGAAGAGGGCATTCTGGTACCCAGTGAGGATATTAGGTCTCAGGGAGAGGGGGAATTTGGGGTGAGGTTGGGGTTGGTGAGTATACCTATTTGGAGAGCAGCAATGGTAGTAACCTGGGGTAGGATATTGGAACCTGAGGAAGGGGAGGAGAACATCTTCAAGAAGGGTGGTTTGGGGCAGTGATGAAGGTGGCAATCTACAGTAAGATATCAGGACCTGAATGAGGTGAGGTTATTTATACTGGTGTGTGATGGTAGTGACAGGAGATTGGTTACATTTAGGAAGATTGATCAAATAAGTATGTGTATTGATGATAACAGACCCAGAATTCTTATTGTCAGAAAAGGGAATTCCACACATGGACTGGGAGAACCTTGTACTGGAATGGAATTAGAATTTGGTATGAACATATGGTTTTTAATATGTACTGATATAGAATTCTTTATAGATGTCCACTGACAGGCCTGGGAGCAGTGCCACTGCATGGTAATTAGCATATCTAGCAGCCTGGTCTTATCCAATTCTCCACTGAAAGGATCCAGAACTCTTTAAAATTCTGATTGCTGACATCATTCTTGTTCTTCACTAAGCAGATTATGTTCGTTCATCAATAAATTACATATGGAGTGCCTAGTATGTCATCTTTCTTTATTGCTCTAGAAAGAATATGCAAGATAAAATTCCTGGAGTTTGTAGGAAGTTGGAAGATGGGTATGATTTGGGTAAGAGTATGGAAGAGAAAAGTTATTCCAGCTAGGAGGAAAGATAAGGAGTCAGTAATATGCATATCATATCTATCCAAGACTGAGGAAGTGACTAGAATAGCATGTCTGTTGACTCAGTGGGCTGGGACCATTTAATGGAAGATCTTGAAAGCTAGGCAGAGGAGGTTGACGCTTATCTGGTAGGCAATGGGAATCTTTCCATTTTCCAGTAGGTGAGTGAGTTGATGAAAGTACTATATTTAGGAAAACATTAAATAATTCATATAATAGGGGTAATTGGAGGGAGGAAAGTACTGACATCAGGTAAGTCAGCTACAGGCTGTTGCACTGTAGTAGATGTTAGTTGATGAGAATCTGGTTAGGGTGAAGATAGCAGAAATGGAAAGGAAAATTGAAGCCAGAAGACACTATTTAAGGAAGTCATAGCTCAAGTTGGGGATGAAACCAAAAGTACTTATGACTCTGAAATTTCTAGCCTTGGAAGTTATAAATAGGGTCTTGCAATGGAGTAAATTTGTGTAGTAGCATGTGTTGTTAATATGTTTTGGGGATGTCCAAGTGGACATGGCCTGTCTTATGTGTTAAAAACATGAAATTAGTGGAGGCTATTAGGAATTAGAATCGTAGTTTAGTTTTTTCACTTCATAAACCACCAGAAAATCTTTCCACGACCATTAAAAGAGGCTAACAATTTATATGCCTAAGGGTCAGAATATAGTTTGTTTCTCTTGTTGATGGGCTTAAACAAAATTTTATATTTATTTTTTTAAAAAGATTTTATTTATTTATTTATTTGACAGATCACAAGTAGGCAGAGAGGCAGGCAGAGAGAGAGAGAGAGAGGAGGAAGCAGGCTCCCTGCTGAGCAGAGAGCCTGATGTGGGGCTCGATCCCAGAACCCTGGGATCATGACCTGAGCCGAAGGCAGAGGCTTTAACCCACTGAGCCTCAAATTTTTGCCCCAAAATTTTATATTTATATCCATCTGCAAGTCCACAGGCCATTTCATATCATCATGTCTGTTATTTTTTACTCTCTTAACATGCAAGACTCTAGAGAAGAAAAATATGTTACTACTTTCTGTCTGCAAGTTTTTTTTAACATCCAAGACTGGTTTTTACGTGCAGAAGAACTGTTCACAGTTACCTGGAATATAAATTAAAATTCATTTTGTTAGTTTCGAATTTAGAAACTTCCCTTTTTCCTAATTCTTTATATTCAGTTTTAAAATTCTTTTAAACTACTTAAACATCTAGTAAAATATGAATGATCTCCTTTATTCTTATTATCTTTGGGTTATTTCAGGTTGAACTCTCCTAAAACAATTCCACTTACAAACATAATCATATTCTTTTATGTTTTAAGCTGCATATATACATTTTATATTTACATGTTAATTTTTATTTTTTTAAGTATTTATAGGGCAAATTAATGACCCTAAGAAGCAAAATCTTTTTAAACTTAGAGTCACAAGCCTAAATCAATTATGCTTTGTAACTAGAATCCTAAAACTAATCTCTTAGAACCTCTCATAGCCAGATTGATTGCCTTAAACATTACAAATGCTCTAAATAACAGAATATATGGATTATACCTGTGTTTTAAGAACTTACTAAATTTGACATTTATTTATTTATTCTGTAGTTTTAATCTTTGTTATATCTGTATTTAACTGAATTTTTCTAGGCAGATTCAATAGCTGCAGTTACTGGTTTGACAATTCAAGACTTTAATATAGTTGTTTATCTGAGGAGTCATACTTCCAGGTGATTTTTGCTAAGCCACAGATGGATGTAATTAAGGGTTTTGTGTCCGTAGAGGTCCCAAGGCCTCTTCCTTACCTTGTTTTTTCTCTGGATTCGGGTAGGTCTGCATCCTCATTTTTTTTTTTTTTTAAGATTATATTTATTTATTTATTTGTCAGAGAGAGAGAGAGAGAGAGCATGTGCACAAGCAGGCAGAGTAGCAGGCAGAGGCAGAGAGAGAAGCAGGCTCCCTGCCAAGTAAGGAGCCTGATGCGGGACTCAATCCCAGGACCCTGGGATCGTGACCTGAGCAGTGCCACTGCTTAGTGCCACTAAGGCAGTGGCTTAACCGACTGAGCCACCCAGGTGTCCCGGTCTGCATCCTCATTACTATTGCAGCCAATTTGCTTCAGCTTACACCTTCCCTGACTAATTAAATTTTATGTTCTCTCTAAGGACATTTCAGTGTCTTCTTGCCACTGGCCCCAGTACTTAAGAGACAGTTTAATGGGGACGCCTGGGTGGCTCAGTTGGTTGGGCAGCTGCCTTCGGCTCAGGTCATGATCCCGGCGTCCTGGGATCGAGTCCCACATCGGGCTCCTTGCTCAGCAGGGAGTCTGCTTCTCCCTCTGCCTCTTCCTGCCACTCTGTCTGCCTGTGCTCACTGTCTGACAAATAAATAAATAAAATCTTTTAAAAAAGAAAAAAGTTTAATATTTACATTGTATTCTGACTTTATCTCCTGTTTTTGGCTCCATTTCGAGTCTTACATTATGCCAGTCATCTTTTTTTTTTTTTTAAGATTTTATTTATTTATTTGACAGACAGAGATTACAAGTAGGCAAGAGAGGCAGGCAGGGAGAGAGAGGAGGAAGCAGGCGCTCCGCGGAGCAGAGAGCCCGATGCGGGGCTCGATCCCAGGACCCCGGGATCATGACCTGAGCCGAAAGCAGAGGCTTTAACCCACTGAGCCACCCAGGCACCCTGTGCCACTCATCTTTTAATAAAATTTTATTCATGTGGTATCTTGTGCAGATGTATATGCTTAATAAATACATTTATTTAACAAACATTTTTAGCACCTCTTGTGTGCAAAGCACTGTTCTAACACAGGGATAAAGAAATAAGCAAAGCAGATTGAGTCTCTGCCCTCATGAAGTGTTTATTTTAGTCTTGGAGACTGGTAATAAATAAAAAGGTATATAATGATGTTACAGGAAATGATAATCTATGGAAGGAAAACTAAACAGGGTAAAAGACTAGGTCTCTCTGGAGAAGTACTGTTTGAAGAGACACATAAATAGAATGATGATACAGATCAAGCAGATATCTAGAAGAGCATTTCAGGTAGAGGAATCATTACATATGAGGCATAAGCAGGCGCAACTGATTAGACTAATAGTAAAGGAACACTGTGGCTACAATACAGAGAGAGAAAGAGATCAGAGAGGTGGCCAAGGGCCGCATTGTATAGGGTTTTAGAGATCCCAGCAAGGACTTTGGCCTTTGCTCTACGAGTTATGAAACTTTGAGCAGAGGAGTGGTCCAGCTAGGGTGGCTCAGTTGGTTGAGCGAGTGCCTTCAGCTTAGGAGTGTCTGCTCCTCTCTCTGACCTTCCACCTCTCGTGCTTGTTCTCTCTCATTTTCTCTTTCTCTCAAATAAATAAATAAAATCTTTTAAAAAGTCACCTGTGCTGTTGTGGGTAATAGAGTAAGAAGGCATGGGTGGATGGTGGACACTAATACAGGTAAAACAAAAATGCCAGAGGCTTGAACAAGGGTAGTTGTACTAGGTAGTGAGAAAGTTGGACTCATGATATAATCTCAAGACAGAACCAATGGGATCTACTGAGGAATCAAGGTTTTCGGCCTTTGTTAACTGGGAGAAAAAAGTGCCATTTGTTACAGTAGGGAACCATTTGGGGCTGAGGGGATGTTATAAGTTGGACCTGGTTAAGTTTGAGATGAGTTATAGAGAGAGCCAAGTAAAGATCTTGAGTGAACAGTTAAGTGTATGAGTTGAACTTGGTGAAAGTTTGGGGCTTAAGTTAAAAACTTGGGATGTGATGTATTTTATTTTAGAAGAAACTCTCAAACCATAATTAATAGAGCATTACTTTTATTGCAGACAAAACCATATGGCATTGTTGAAAGGAAGCCCAGGATATTCCCAGTAAGTCTTAATATGTCTGATTTTTCTTTTATTAGTTTTCTCTCTCCTTTACGTTCCTAAGTGATCATTAAAGTGCTCCTTTCTTCTCATTGTCATTTTAAGACCTGATTTGTATATTCTTATTTTAAAAAAAAAGGAAATATTGTGAGGCAGCAGCTATAGTTTAAAATGGGAGGTGAGCATATTTCTTTTGAAGCTGGCTATAAAACTTGATGACCTTTGTAGTCCTGAAGTGAATTGAAGATACCAAGTTTTTCACTGGTTCCCTGTTTTCATGTAGGGTTAAGGACTTAGGGCACTAGCCTGAGCAGACACTTGAGCATAGTAACAGCGACTGAATTCCTGTTATTAATTCCAAACTGTCATTTCTTATGGCAGTTTGACCTTAACCAGTCCATCTGTGAATTCAAAATCTGTTAATGTGTACTTTAAGTTTTGTGATGTGACTGTGTAAGCTATTATCCTAATTTAAAATTGGGTCTTTAAATAAAGCATTAAAAGATTACTTAGTCATCAGTTGGTATTTTTACTGGTTTTGCGGGGTTATTATTTAAGCATAGCAAAATGCAGATTGTGTTCTTGTTCTGTTTCTAATCTTAGATAATGAACTACCATCAATCTCTAAGTTCTATAATTTTAAAAAACAACTCTGTTGGTTCTTGCGTCAATCAAATGACATCGTCACAGTAATCCATAATTGTCTGCAACAGAAGGGAACTTAAGGGTGAATTATCAAAATTAACTAACCCTTTGGTTGAAACTTAGCTTTAAGAAACAGGAGATTTCTTCTTTATTTTGTTGTGTATAATAAATGTGTGTGTGTGTGTCAGGGTTTGGGTAGTCCCAAAATAAGAAATTATCTTAACTGGTTTCACTAATTGGGTAATTTATTTAATCTTCCATTGACATATTTATTTATCACTTTTTTTTTTTTTTTTTTTTTTGGCCATTGCTGTTCAAAGGGAAAGAAGGGTGAGGCTCTCTTTAGAAGACCACAGTGATTCTGTGGCATTTTGCCTAGTTCTGGTTTTTTTTGTTTTGTTTTTTGCCACTGTGGTTCTGTTTCTGTGCCATTGACCCTTTAAGAAACTTCCCCTGTGTGGACCTGAAGAATGCTCATTTGTATACTTACTAGAATAGGATAGGCAGTAACAAACCCCAGACCTCAGCGGCTTAACAAAACCAAGGTCTGTTTCTTAATTGACATCATAAACTGATATGCATCAGGTGTTTTCCACAATCTTATAGTTACACCATCTGGAATATGAGGCTTCTAAAGATCATGTTAAGGGAAAGAGAGGGATGGACATCTCAGAAGGATTTTAAGGTCTAAGCTTGGAACTAGCTTACATCACTTCTCTTCAGATCCTGTTGGCCAGAACTCATTGTCATTGTCCCACATATCTATATGCTTTTTTATATTTCCCAGCCTACCATGCCTGGAGTCTGTGCCACAGTCCATCCTTCTAATTACCAAATAGCTCTTTGCTTTCTTCTCCCCACACATATAACATCGTTCTTCCCTAGGGAGAAATCCCAGAGTCCCATACCTTCACTGCAACCAGCCCCAAATGTAGGACCTCCAGATATTGTACAGTTTGTACAGGTTTAGATGTCACTTCCTGTGGGATCTAAGCATCAGTGAACTTAAGGCCAGTTAACTATATGCCTTGTCTCCCCCACCCCACCCCCAAACACACCTATTGCTCAGTGGTGGAATTCAGTTATTAGTTCTTGGCAATTCTTAAATCCCAGAGGTCAAATATAAAGATTCCTAACCCCCATGTGCAGTATGTTACCTGAATGGGCACTGATTTTGTTTTCTGGAATGCCTTTGTTCCTTGTTCTTCCTGGCCCCTGGGTACGTCCTGGGATTTTTTTTTTTTTCTTTTCCATTTTCAACCTAGACCACGTTTAAAATGGGTACTAGGAAGCATGCCCTTTTTAGGGTTGTATAGCCTTTAAAATTTGCCTCCTCATAGGTCAAGTGCCAGAGCTTGTTTTAAGCTCATTCACAGGCTTTTGTTGCCTATATGTTTGGTTTCTTTGACCATCTAGTTTCTGCAACAGTTGGTAGTTCCGAAAAGAAAAATACTTGATGGGAGTCTATTTGCTTCTAGTTAGTCCCATATGCATCTGTTTTGTGTGGTTACCATGTTCTCTCATTTCTTTGTGCTCAACTGCCTCTGTAACTACATGGAAGACATTTGAAAAACTGGTTCAAGATCAGTCTGATCTTTGCCATGGGACAAAGTCCTTCTGTTTTAGTTTTATTGGGCTTCTGTATCTGAGGATCTCTTCATTGTTAATTCAGTATTTAGAGAACCAGAAGCAACCTGATCTTCAATACTGCAAGGTCCTGAATTTCTTTATTCTTTCCATTTTTATTTCTCCTCTTAAATCAGCATCTTCTGCCTGAACTTATTTTTCTTAAAGTACATTCCCAAGGCAGCTAATAGTAGTCAAACAGATAACTGTAACTTTTTTTCAGCTACTTCTCCTAGAACCTCAATGCATTAGACACTCTGCTTCCAAGACACGGCTGCCCCATCTTTTAGCCTCCAGTGCCAGTGTCCTTGTCTCCACTGTTAAGCCAGTGCTATTGGTTCGATTTTTATTACAGCAGCATTAGTACCACTTGAGAGTACTAATTGCTCTGTTAGGATAATGCAAACTGAGTAACAAATTACCCCCCAAATGTATAATGGCTTAAACATAATAAAAATTTATTTCTTCATCAGATAACAGTCCTGAACACTACCAGGGTCAGGAATGGCAAGTGTGGGGATGGGGATGATTCTGCTCTACTCAGTCATTCATGGACTGTTAGGCTCACAAAATCTGCTCTCTTAAACACAAAGCTGAAACTAAAGCTAAGTAATTTGCCTGAAATAATACAGCTTCTTAGTGAAGGTTCTAGGATTCTCCCCTCTTATTTCTGGCTCCAAAGTCCATGCCCTTTCTATAACACACACTGTATCTACGTTTGAAAAGATAACCGGAATCAGCTACCCAAAGTTTGTATTCTGTCCCTCACATCTGAGCCAAGTGGTAAACATGATTGCCTAACACATTCAGTTGCTAGGAATACATTACCTCCTTATATTGGACTGAAGAGGTCTCCCTGTAACTTCTTTTTAGGGCTTTTCCTATTTCTTGGGGCCTATGCAAAATAAACATTATCTCTTTATCACTTTATGAAGACCATTTTCATGCCCTTTCTGGACATTGTTTGAATGCAACTTCCCCCTTATACTTCCTACATGTAAACCTTAAGATTCTGAATAGTGCTCATCTTTAGACAGCTTCTACTTTGTCTAAGTCCCTTTCAAAATGTGAATGCCAGAACTGAACTAGATTTTCCATGTGAGATCTGATCAAGTGGAACTATCATCTCTGCAGACAAAGATTTTTCTACTAATGCATCTTTGTTTTTTTAGGGTGATACAATTCTGGAGACTGGAGAAGTAATTCCACCAATGAAAGAATTTCCTGATCAACATCATTGAAGATTACTTTAAAATTTCAAAGGCATATAAAGCCAAGTTTGTTGCTGTATTACTGTATTTACTGAATATATTTTCTGGAAAAGTAACTTTAATAAAGTTTACTCTGAGATACGTGTTGTTTGTTTCTTCACAAATATTATACAATTTGCAACTCTTTGAATTATTTAACAGTAAGTAAAAATTGGATAAGCTTTAAAAGATGAGTGATCACCTTTTCCTGGCTATTCTCAACTTGAAAAACAGGATAGAAAAGTAGTCACATGATAGATTTTTTTTTTCTTATGCAGTACTTAATCTGATCTTATGTTAAGGTATGTAACAGAATGAAATGTTGCAATAAAGAATTATAAAAGAACAGCAATTCCACACACTTTGTTTTAGAGAAGACTGAGGCATTTTAAGAGGTTATTTAGGAACTCTAGGTTGAAAAGCATGTCATTCCATCTATGATCCAGTACTCACGTGCGGTCAGATCTAGCTTGATTTGTTTTATATAAGAATGTGAAAGACAAACCTCTGCGAAAATTAGATCAGTGGTTACTATAAAGGACTATGCAAAAAATAAATTTGGAAACTTCGCATAATGGATTTTACTTTAAATCGAGACACATGCCAGACAAACATCAGGTAAAGAACTGTGTGCACAAAATTAAATCCAGAGGAATTACAAATTTTCATTCATCCCCGAGATTTTGTCTGGGTATTCCTTGCTGAGCTGTCGTCGGGCGGCTACTGTTGATGCATAGATAACATATCCCCAGGAGAGCAATACGATCGCGAGGAGCAACTAAAAAGATGCAAGAAGGGGAATATAAGCAAAAAAAAAAAAAAAAATTACTGTAAACGATACTTCCCTCCCTCCCCTTGGCCCAACAGGTTGCCGTGTACGTTGCTAAGGTGGGAATTACAGTGAAACTCGAATAAATAGGGTTCCGGAGGCGAGTACACCCAGCCGCCCTTACGTAAGAAGCGGAAGAGCCTGTCTTCCAGGAAGAGGCGGAGTCGAGGTGAGAGAGTGAAAGCCTTAACACAGGAATGGATTTTGGAGTTTCTGAGCGCTGAAGAAATACGGGGCCTTCCGCCTGCAGGCCTACGGAGTAGACCCCGTGGAGCCTCGCTAGACCAGGGACCTACCACTGAATAAATCCAGTCCAGGGTGCGGCGACTCACTGGCTTCATGGTAAGGAGGCGGCGGCTGCCCGCGGGAACGGAGGGAAACTGCAGGCCCTAGAGTAACCTCCGGGGCGGCGGCTGCCGAGCGGTGGCGGCCATCTTTCAGCCGGGCACAAGCGCCCGCCCCTCGCCTCCGGGCGCGTTTCCCATCCGCGGGGCCGGCCTCTTCCGCCCTGAGCTGGGGTGGGCTCACGTGACATGGGGGCCTAGTTCGTGGTGGAGGGAGGGGATGAGATAAAGGAGAAAACACGTTAAAGATGTCCTTTTTTGCTGCTTGCATGGACGTGCATTGTCATCCGGTCTTCTTTCAATTGGAGTGCAGTATTCATGCAAGATAATGTACCGTCGTGTGCATTTAAAAATTTATTTGAAAAAAAATCTTCATTTTAGATATTACATGGGCTTCTGACGCTGGAGGGATTAACGTTTCCTCCCGCACTTGTTTCCACATAATACAGAGAGAGGTTAATATATTCATCATTGACCTAAGAGGAACACCCACTTTTATATAACAGCGACGAATCGTTGCGGGAGACCCTGTTAATTGAGCCATTCTTCCAGAAACAAAAGTCTTCGAGAACGCAATGGCTTGGGGATGTAAATGGTACTTCTAAGACGAAATAACGTAGCACGAATTACTTGGCATAATGTATCTGCCAATCAACAAGTGTGTTTTGAGCGTTTGTGATGTGCTTAGAACGGTAGCACGTATCAGATATTAAGCCAGAGACGGCATTTTGAACGCGGGCAGTTTATACCTAGTTTAGCTCTAGAATGTTTGGGACGCCCACATCTGAGGCCTGTGGGTAGAATGGGGCCATGGGCCACTTTAGGCTCAGACTTTGGCTCTGTACATCTCGGATATCACCTAAAGAAGTTTTTAATCCAGATTCAGGGGAATGGGGAAGGGGAAAAGTATTTCTTTGAGAGGAAAAATGTCGTCTTGGGAAGATTTTAAGGCTCTGTTCTCTTAGGTAATCCCTGTTTATCCCTAAACTGGAGTAGATTTCTTTATGAAGACTGCGTAGGACACTGGTTGGGCTCTGGCTTTGAATTCCATCCGAATCCCCGTGTTATGATCCGGATGTGCAACTGGAGGCGGTCACTTCACCTTCAAGTAACTCAGTTTCTTTATACACTAGACATAATTTTAGTAGCTTCTTGCGGAGTTCTGTGAGGTTTAAATGAGACCAAGCTAGTTACCGTGTTTTCCGGGTAAGTTAGGAGCGAACATTAAGTATTGCGCCTGTACCGCCCCCCCAAAAAAACTAATGGTAACAAGAATGATGATGAAGGTAGTGATTTGTGCCCGGGAAGGTCTAGTCGTTCTTATTACAGGAACGGAAGGGACAAGTGGGGGAAGGGCCCGTGCTTGGCCGAGTGCTCTAGGCCCCGCCCTCAGAGCCGGCGCCCTTCTACTGCGCATGCGTTACGCACGCGGGTGTTGTGTTTTGACGCGCGGGGGGCTGCGGAGTGGGTCTCGCTTTCTGCAGCCGTCCCCCAAGCTGCCATTGGTGATGAGCTCCTTACGTCACAGGGGTCGCAGCAGCCGCCGGGGTCTCCGCTGTCTCGCGAGGAGGGTGAAGCGCCCCCGCCTGCTCCCGCTCCTGAGGGCCGGCGGAGAAGTCGCCGGGTACGCCTTCGCGGATCCTGCCGTCACCGACCCAGCTTTCTGGGCCGCCGGGAGCTTGGCATGAGCGCCCCAGCCGGGAGTGCGTCGGTATCCTCCGAGGTAAGTGAGATCCCGAACAATAGGGCGCGGGGGTCGGAAGGGCTGGGCGAGCCGTAGCTCCCGGCCTGGAACGAGGCCCAAGGACCTGGGAGCAGCGGTCTGGGTCTGAGGGGCCGTCCGGACCTCGGCGGGGCGGGGCGGGGCTGGACTCCCAGCGGGCGGGCTGGCGGCTCCGGTGGCGCACCTGTGGATTTGTGCGGGTGGGCGGGGGAGAGTCGCGTTTCCTAGAACCTTTCCCGAGGGGCGCGAGCGTAGCGGTGTACTGGAAAGAGCTTGGTCTCTTTGGTGGGGGAACCCCAGAAAACAAAACGTTCGCGTCTCATTCGTGGCATCGCCTCTCTCAGAGGTGTGCCAGAGGTTAGCTGAGGTGCCCTAATTTAACTGCCTGCCTGTAAAATGGGAGTAACAGTGTTTTAGTTCGTTATGATTATGTAATGCACCGGGGCCTCATCTGCGATCTTGGCCGATGGCCGTTCTCAACCCAAGGAGGCCACTATCACCGTGACTCTTGGAGTTATATGTGCTGTGTTACACATTGTGGGCTGGGCTCACTTGCCTGTGGTTTCTCCATCCATCCAGTTAGTGCAGCTTTCCTCGTAGGCTGCTGATTCCTAGACTGGCAGGGGGCAGTGCTGAGATGGAGCAAACAATGTTTTAAGTGCAGGAGTGAACGGAATTTTTGGTAGGTAATTTTCAGTATTATTGAAGATAAATTAAGAGTTACCCAAGATTTAAGTTAACGGTGAAGGTTGGGTTTTGTTTTGTTTTTAGTCAATGAAATTCAAAGCTGTAGTCAGCCAAAAACAATCAGGCTTAGCTGGAATGAGTGGCTTTAGCGTGGCATGGTTCCCAAGCAGTTCTTTTTATGGTTGAAATTGGAATCAACATTTATAGGATCTCGTTAATAGATCCCGTAAGATCCGTATGATCCTTTGGAACTGGTGATTAAATTGCAGTTGAGGGAGGTACAGTAATTTCACAAAGGTTGTAAGAGGAGCCAGGTATTTTTAATACTTGGGGCTTATTCTGGTTCATCTGCTTGTAAACCCTTTTTAGCCCCTTGGATATATTATGTACAGTAATTATATTAAGAAAAAAAGATGATTTGTTATAGGCTATCTTTCTGGGTCTTTATAATCAGTTGTAAGTGATGAAAAGGACTATTGTTAACCTTATTTTTACATAACATAGGGAAACACTATTAAATTTTTACTGCATGGTAATCACTATGCTAAGAGTTTACATAGAATATATGCCTTCACACAACCACCTTTTCACGTGGGTACTAGTACTTAACCCATTTTAGAATTGAGAAGATTTAAGGTTTTGAAAAATTTAAAAACTTCCTCCAGATCACATCATTAAGTGGCTTTGATTTTCAACCCTGGCTCTGCATTAGAATTAATGTCATTCCCTTGTATGTAATCAGCACCACTTCACCGTCTTTAAATGTCCAGTCTATAATGTCTAGCCTCTTGATTCTTTACCCCCTCTCATCCATTTCCCTAGGTAAGTATGATTGTTAATTACCTAGAATTCCCCCAAAATGTGACAGGAAGGATTCTTACCTCTGTTACAGCCAGTAGATGTGAAAATTTGGGGAAGGTTTGACTTAATCATTGTATCCTAAAGATGGTAAACTTTATTTAGAATTTGGGAGATGGTTAAGGATACGGGACCAGAAGAATTGATTTCATCTTTATGCCTATGGGGAAATTAACTTGAAGTCCCAATTCCTAGAGTGTTAGGATAGAGAAACCTTTATTGCAGGCTTCTGGAACCTGAGCACTAAATCCACCATCAGGTGCACCTTTACTACCCAAACCCAGAATTTATAAACCTACAAATCTTAATCCAACTCTTAGCCAATCCTATTTTATGCCTTGATTTGTATTTTTAAAACAGGTTTGTTGAGATTTAATTTATATTCCATCCATAAAATTCACCTGTTTAAAGTATATGATCCGGCGGGTTTTAGTATAAAGAGTTGTGCAACTATAATTGAACATTTTTATCATTCCAGAAATAAACTTTGTAATGCCTCTCTGTCCTCCAGCAACCACCAGTCTATTTCCATCCATAGATTTGCCTATTCTGGACATTTCACATGACATGAATGGCATCATACAACATGTCTTTTGTGACTTTTTTTTTTTTTTTTCAACTTAACAGACAGAGATCACAAGTAGGCATAGAGAGAGGAGGAAGCAGGCTCCCTGCTGAGCAGAAAGTCTGATGCTGGGCTTGATCTCAGGACTCTGGGATCATGACCTGAGCCAAAGGCAGAGGCTTTAACCCACTGAGCCACCCAGGTGCCCCTAATTTTTTTTTTTTCCATTTAGCCTAATGATAAGTTTCATCCTTATTGTAACATGTATCAGTGTTTCATCCTTTTTGTTTCCCAATTACATTCCATTGTATCCAAATTTTATTTATCTTTCCATCAGTTGCTAGGATTGTTTCTACTTTTGAACTATTATGACAAATGCAGCTATGAACATTCACAGGCAAGTTTTTGTGTGGACATATGTTTTAATTTCTTTTGGATAAGTGTTGAGTCCTTGAGTCATATGGTAATTCTGCTTCATTTGTATCTCAGCAAATATTTGAAGAAAATTTTTTTTAAAGTAATGTCTATACCCAGTGTGGGGCTTGAACTCATGACCCTGAAATCAAGAGTCACATGCTCTACTGACTGAGCCAGCCTGATGCTCCATCCATTAGCAAATGTTTTAATTTTAGCATTAGTGATGCTTTTGAAGGAGTAAATCTCTTTCTTTGATTATGTATGTCCATATGAATGGTGTTTTTTATAGCTATAGATACTGCTGTGAGAAATACAATACAAATCTAATTTATTCTTTTTATCTGTTATGGATGTTACTGATCATTCTTTAGCTTTATGCTGTGCTGCCAAAGTGGTTAAAAGACATAAAGTTAGGAAAGGGAAGACTAATATTCCTTTTTTTTTTTTTCTTTTTTTAAGATTTTGTTTATTTGAGAGAGTGAAAGAGAGTACATGTATGAGCAGGGGCAGAGGGAGAGGGAGTCTGAGGTGAGGCTCAGTCCCAAGAGCCTGGGATCATGACCTGAGCCGAAGACAGATGCTTAACTGATTTAGCCACTCACGTGCCCATAAGATTGCATTTTTTTTTTTTTTAATTCTGCTTAGGTGAGATTTTATTTGAACTTCCAAGTTTACTACCTACTAATTTCCTTTACTGAAATGCATTCAGTTTTTATATGAACTGCAAGTGTTCAGTAAGCACTAAAATTCTAATTTCCAAGATACAAATTAAGATACAATTATTAACTTACATTCACTAATTTTTTTAAAAAGTATTATATAGAGGTGCAAACTGAAATCTAGATCTATTCGGATGGCTCCAGTTTAAAGAGTTAGTTTTAGAGGAAACCTGGTTCTCTGATAACCTATTCAGTTCCTTCTCCACTTTTCATTCCTTCTCCTAATGTTCTGTGATCCTAAAAAATTTTATTTTTAGGCTTTTTTTTCCTTCAGAGGAAGGAAATATTAGTCATTATATGCTGTTCAAGAATAGTAGTGTTTTCTGTATTTCTGGTCTAGAAAATGGAAAACTAGAAGTACTTGGATCCCTGAAGAAGCATTCGTTCAGCATTAATTGATTTCTGATTTTAGTTATATCTCTGGGAAAGTTAAGAGGCCCTAGATGAGCTCTTAAGTTTAATATGAAAACCATGATGAGATAGTTACACTTCACAAACATGAATTTTTGTTGTGGATTTTGTTTCTGTTAGAGTGCGGTATGGCCATTGTTTAGAAAGTTTAAAAATCTGTTGTTTGACTAACCTGGTAGCAGTTGACCACTGATGAAACTTCCTGTGATAGAGGAGATGGAAAAAGATGAATAATAGGCCCAGAAAACATAAAGGAAGAAAAAAATATTTAATATATAGTCAATGATTAGTATAGAATGCAGCTAAAGAGTGATTTTACAAAGTAAGAAGGCCAAAAATGTGATGCACACCAAATTTCAGCTCTGGCAAATTCATTTTGAAAGTTATGGGTCAACATAAACTGACAAGTTTAAAGCAGACAAAACTAATTATTAACATTTTAGTGATCCATTTGGAAAAAATGAGGGAAGGGCACTGGAAACATGATTTCAAGAAACTTTGTGGCTGACTTTGGATTAAAAGGCTAAGCTAAGCAAGGCTTTTTAGGGATACTGTAAGGAATCAGGAACGGAATACGGTAGTGTAACAGTAGTATAGTAATAGTAACTAACGTGTACACATTAGTTGCTGGAAGTCAGGATCTATCTTTTAATGCTTTTACAGTTATTATTTAATCTTCACTAAAAGATATTTTTTGTGTGTGTGAAAGAATCTTCCACTAAAAACTACAGAATTGGTTTAAACAGGTGAACTTTTTGGTATGCAAATTATCTCATTGCAGTTATTTTTAAAGGTGCATATATAATGCTTTCCACAAATAAGTAGTGATAGTTTCCGTAGTGTAGTGGTTATCACGTTCGCCTGACACAAATAAGTAGTGATAGTGTATATTGTTCAGGGCATATGTATGAAAGGTCTAAAACCATACATAGAAATAACACCCACTGAGGACTGTGGTGTTCTGGGTTTTTGTTTTCTAGAGGCATAGGAGAAGGGAAGATAAGGGGCATTTAAAAAAGTGGGGAATAGCCATGAAAAAATGTTAAGTTGTTAAATCTGAGTGGGGGATTCATGGGTACTTGGTGTATTTTCTATCCTCAGTTATTTTCAGTTAAATATTTCACAGTTTAATTCTCTTTTAAAAGAATAGAATGATACAGAATAGTTGAGAGCTTACTATATACCAGGCCCCCTTTTTTATCTTCATAAACCCTGTGATTCAGGTTCTATTATTGCTGATCTCCATAGTCACACTGCTGGTGTAGAACCAGGATTCAAAGCCAGGAAGTATCTGACTTTAGGGTTTGTATTTTAAGTACTATATTACTATGCTACCTTGCTCCTTCATATTACAAGGATAATGAGCTACTCAACTGTCTCACCAAAGTATATTTCACAATCATTATTTGCTTTTTTTTTTTTCAGATTTAGTCTTGTCTTTTTTTAAAATCTGGTTACTGATGTATTTTTTTCCCTTTTACAGATAATGGCATCAGCCGCTAAGGAATTTAAAATGGACAACTTTTCACCTAAAGCTGGTACTAGCAAATTGCAACAGACAGTACCAGCTGATGCATCTCCTGATTCTAAGTGTCCTATTTGTTTGGATAGGTTTGATAATGTGTCTTACTTAGATCGCTGTTTACATAAGTTCTGTTTTCGCTGTGTACAGGAGTGGTCAAAAAACAAAGCTGAATGTCCACTGTGTAAACAGCCCTTTGATTCTATTTTCCATTCTGTGAGGGCAGAAGATGACTTCAAGGAGTATGTCCTAAGGCCTTCATATAATGGTTCTTTTGCAACCCCTGATGTTCCAAGATTTCGCTATCGTACAACTATGACAAGGGATCGAAGTGCTTCTGTTTATTCACCTAATAATACCATGAATAGAAGAACAACAACTCCACCAGATAGTGGAGTACTATTTGAAGGGTTAGGCATTTCAACAAGACCTAGAAATGGTGAAGTTCCTCAACTTATGAGACAGATTGCAATTAGGAGGCCAACTGCAGATGAAAGATCTTTGCGGAAAATTCAGGAACAGGATATTATTAATTTTAGACGAACTCTCTACCGTGCTGGTGCCCGTGTTAGAAATATTGAAGATGGTGGTCGCTGCAGGGATATTTCAGCTGAATTTTTCCGTAGAAATCCAGCTTGCCTTCACAGATTAGTTCCCTGGTTAAAACGTGAACTTACGGTTCTTTTTGGAGCTCACGGATCTTTAGTGAATATTGTCCAGCACATCATCATGAGTAATGTCACTCGCTATGACTTGGAGAGTCGAGAATTTGTGTCTGACTTAAGACCGTTTCTACTTAATCGGACTGAGCATTTTATACATGAATTTATCAGTTTTGCTCGATCTCCTTTTAACATGGCAGCTTTTGACCAGCATGCTAATTATGATTGCCCTGCTCCTTCATATGAAGAAGGTAGCCATTCTGATTCTTCAGTCATAACAATATCTCCTGATGAAGCTGAGACTCAAGAGTTGGATATCAATGTAACCACTGTTAGTCAGGCACCGTGGGATGATGAAACTCCAGGACCATCTTACTCAAGCTCAGAGCAGGTGCATGCTGCCATGTCTTCCCTTTTAAATACTTCTGATAGTTCAGATGAAGAACTTGTAACAGGAAGAGCCACATCTCAGATACAAGGAGTACAAACTAATGAAGACCTAAATAATGACAGTGATTCTTCTTCAGATAATTGTGTCATTGTTGGGTTTGTTAAACCACTAGCTGAGAGGACCCCAGAACTTGTCGAACTATCCTCTGATTCTGAGGAGTTAGGGTCTTATGAAAAAATGGAGACTGTGAAGACACAAGAACAGTCTTATAGTTCTGGTGATAGTGATGTTAGTAGATGTTCATCTCCACGCTCTGTCCTTGGAAAGGATGAGCAAATAAATAAAGGTCATTGTGGTTCTGGTAAAGGAATCAAGTCAAAGAAGGAAGAGAAACACTCTACATCCTTGTCATCTCCCAGAGACCTGAGCTCATCTGTCAGAGGAGACAGAGTATATTCCCCATATAACCATAGACGCAGGAGGAGGGGAAGATCAAGAAGTTCAGATTCACGTTCCCAGAGCAGAAGTGGGCATGACCAGAAAAATCGTAGAAAGCATCATGGGAAGAAAAGGATGAAAAGCAAAAGATCCAGAAGCAGGGAGAGTAGCAGACCTAGAGGTAGAAGAGACAAAAAGAGATCAAGAACTAGAGATAGCAGTTGGTCAAGAAGAAGCCAAACTCTCTCTCTCAGTAGTGAAAGCACAAGCAGGTCAAGATCTCGTAGCAGTGATCATGGTAAAAGAAGATCACGGAGCAGAAATAGAGATCGTTATTATTTAAGAAATAATTATGGAAGCAGATACAAGTGGGAGTATACTTACTATAGTAGAAACAAGGACAGGGATGGCTATGAATCATCTTACAGGAGGAGGACTCTGTCCAGAGCTCATTATTCCAGACAATCCTCAAGTCCAGAATTTAGAATTCAGTCCTTTTCTGAAAGAACAAATGCTAGGAAAAAAAATAATCACAGTGAAAGAAAGTATTACTACTATGAAAGGCACAGATCAAGGAGCCTATCCAGTAATAGATCAAAGACTGCATCTACAGGGCCTGACTGGGTAAGAAATGAAAAGCCTGGAGGGAAACGAAAATACAAGACAAGGCATTTGGAGGGTACTAACGAAGTGGCTCAACCTTCTCGTGAATTTGCTTCTAAAGTAAAGGAAAGTCATTACCAAAAATCTTCATCAAAATTTGATGGCAGCCACAAAAATGAGAGTGACAGCTTTTCAGACAGCCGGTCGTCAGACAGAGAGACAAAACATAAGAGGAAAAAAAGGAGGACCCGGAGCCTAAGTGTAGAGATAGTTTATGAAGGGAAAGCTACTGATACAACTAGACATCATAAAAAGAAAAAGAAGAAGCACAAGAAGAAGCATAAGAAACATCACGGGGACAATCCTTCACGTTCGCCAGTTGTAATTACCATTGACAGTGATAGTGATAAGGATTCCGAAGTAAAGGAGGATACAGAATGTGACAATAGTGGTCCTCAGGACTGTTTACAAAATGAGTTTTTGCCTCCTCCCTTAGAACCATTTGAAGCTAAAGATGTAGTTACAATAGAAGATGAATTTGGTATCCTAGACAAGGAGTGTAATATTACCACACTTGATAACAACTTGAATAATGCCAACAAAACTGTGGATAATATTCCACACCAGCCAGCTTCAGTTGGACAAACTCTTGATGTAAGAGAAGAGAGTACTTTTTCCTCTGATTTGGAGAGTCAGCCCAGTAATGTGTCTGTTCAGACTGAGCCATCAAGGCAGTTGCCATCTCCACGGACATCATTAATGTCAGTGTCACTTGGTAGAGACTGTGATATGTCTTAAAACTGCCACAGCATCTCATTGAGAATTCTGATGGTATTAAAAAAAAAAAAAAAAAAGGAACAGTGTCATCTACTGCAGTCTATTTAAAGATGACTTTTGGTGAAAACTCTTCTCCCCCTTAAAAATATTTGAAGTGATTTTTTTTGTGTGTGTGTGTGTGTTAAAAATTTGTAAAAATCATTATTTGTTCAAAAAGTATGTATGTCCCACCCTCAGAGATATGCACTTTTAAGTGAGGAAAATGATATTGCTAGCAGTTTATTTAAAACTTGGGGTCCTTTTTAAATAAAAAAATATAAATTTTAGAAGTTATTTCATAAAGCCATATGGTATTGACCTATTTTTAAAGTAGTCAATGAGTATTTTTGAATTTTTTTTTTTTGAGAGTTATTCTGGAAATGTGTTATAAGCTAGGAGAATCCCTTTGGACAGTCTTTATTTTTCTTCTTAAAAATTTGTATGATTCAAAACCATTTCTTCAGGTTAAATTGAGGCATTTTAATCTGCACAGTTTATCTTGACATCTGCCAAAAGCAAAATTTAAATATTTCCTTTATATACTTGTTCATCTGGACTGCCAGTGAAAGAAATGTGTATTCAACGAAATAAAAAATAAAATAGTAACACTTTAAAACATGAATCCAGAAATTTTCCTATGCAGTATTGCCTTAAAAAAAAAATCAAACTGTTTTAAAGGAGCTAAAATCTTGAAAATAGTTAAGAATATACTTGTCGTAAATACTAAATTTCAGGTGATCTGCGTTTGACTGCACAGCTTTAATTATTTTAGTTCTTTACTCTGATTATAAGGTATGTCTGTTTTCAACAAAATGCAGCTATATAGCTTTTAACTTACTAAAAACAGCTTGCCAAACATCTTTTACATTGGTAATTCTTATACACAAAGTGGTTACGTTTATGTTTTATTTTGTTTTAGAGATGACAAAGTGCTTTCCATCTAGCCTAAAGTAAAATTGCCAGGGAAGAACAGAATTTGGATTAAGTCTAATTCAGCCTTCAGATTGCCTTGCTACCATATTCTTTCATTGTTCAACAGAAGTTGGGATGCCTGCAGTGTGACAGGATCTAGACTATGTTTTTAGGATTTCAGTGACAGAACAAAGCATATCTGCTCCTTGCCTCGTGGGACATATGTAAACATTATAAACCATAAGTTCTCTGAAGAGAAAGTATAATTTCCTATAAGCATTCAGTGGGGACCTAAATCCATTTGGACGTGATGGCTGAATTGAGATTCAGAAAACAAGTAGATGTTAGCTAGGAGTGGAGGTGTTCTTAGCAAAGGAAGAGATGTCCAAAGATCCAAAAGCAGAAGGGTAGCCTAGCATATTCAAGAACTAAAAGAAGGCAGGTTTGGGCGCCTGGGTGGCTTAGTGGGTTAAGCCTCTGCCTTCGGCTCAGGTCATGATCTCAGGGTCCTGGGATCAAGTCCTGCATCGGGCTCTCTGCTCAGCAGGGAGCCTGCTTCTCCCTCTCTCTCTGCCTTTCTCTCTGCCTACTTGTGATCACTGTCTGTCAAATAAATAAAATCTTAAAAGAAGAAAAAACGAACTAAAAGAAGGCAAAGTTAACCAAAGGGTAAAGTGTGTGGGACCAAGCTTTGTAGATCATGTTTGTATTTGTCTTAATGGTAGTAGGAAATTGTTTTAAAGTGACCATCTAAATTGATGTTGGCAATTTTTAGTAAGCTCAGACACTGAGAAATTCTGGGAAGGCTATAGGTAGTTGATCAAGGAATATACTTTGAAATTATGACATGATTTGTAGTTTTTTCCTCAGTTTTAAAAACAATGCTATTTTCTGATTTTACATGATATTTCTAGTAAAACATTTAGTGAAAACCTATCTTAATGTTTTCTGTCGAACACATGAAACTCATCTTAATACAGGGACCATCACATCATCATCTTATGGTGTTCAGGCCAAAAATTTCCCAGTCTTTGATTTTCCTCTTTCAGCCCCCTCATTCAATCCCCAGATCCTGGTCACTAAATATTTCTAGTGTGTGTGTACCATCCAATCCAGGCAGCCATGATCTCTTACCTGTGTTATGATGGGTCTGCCTGCATCCACACCTCTCTGTTTTGCTCTACACCTACCCATTTGCCTCCAGCCATTCTTGATGTAGCATTCAAAAGATATTTTAAAAAAAAATTTTTTTTTTCATTCCCCTATTTAAAATTCTTCAGTAACTTCCTGTTATTCTTAGGGTACTTAATAAAAACAAACAAAAATCCAGCATAGGGGTGCCTGGGTGGCTCATTGGGTTAAAGCCTCTGCCTTCGGCTCAGACAGCCCTGCATTGGGCTCTTAGCTTGGCGGGGAGCCTGCTTCCCCCTCTCTCTCTCTCTCTCTCTCTCTGCCTGCCACTCTACCTACTTGTGATCTCTGTCAAATAAACAAAATAAGAAAACAAACATCATATGGTTTACGTACCTCTGCCTACTCAGGTTCTGGCTCCTGTTACAGCTTTTCTCTCACCTCACTTGTGCTCTGGCCATCCTAACCTGCTTCAGGTCTATGTAGGTTCTGCTACATGCTACTCCAGAGCCTTCATATGTGGATTTTTCTTCTGCTGGGAACTGAATTCCATCCTAGCTAAAGGAGGCTTCTGGTAAAGTGTGCCCTCTTCCATTATTTACCCCCAATTACTTGCTCTCTTAAAAACCCTGGACTCTTCTGTAGTAAGTGATTACTAAGTGTTCTCTCAACAGTCTGCAAGTTCTTTGCAACTGTATGTATGTGTACTGGTAAATCCTTTCTGTTATCTTTTACATAGGAAGTGCTTAAAGCACATACTGGATGGATGGCCAGGTGGTAGGGATTTTAAAAATTGGCTAGGGCCTGCTTCTGCTTTTAGAGGGCTTCCATGTCTGTCAACTTTTAGCCTAACACTATTTTCTTTTAACCTGTTGGTCTGAATTCAGTGTCCAGGAGGTATTTTATCTTACCTCGGGTTTTCAGTGTTTTTTTGTGACTTTTTTGTTTAAAGGAAATGCAACCAAGCGTTTGCACTTCTTCATCAATCTTCAGATTCATGATGGGAACAGTTTTTCTTTCTTTCACTTCTCGTTCTCAGGAAGTTCTTTGGCAGCCAATCCCAAGGCCTCCCCACCCATTTAATGTGTAATAATGATGGGCTATGTGTACAAAGGGGCAAAGGCTTATTCAGGGTAAGCTGATGGCCCATTCTTACTGGGAGTTCTTCCATCGGGGGGGAATAATTGCAGTCCTCTGCTGGTGAGTATGGACACCCTGAGCCAGTCAGCACATCCCTGGACTCAGAAAATTTTTCAGAAGGTTCTTTAGGATACCAGAAACCATGTATAACCTGGTTTGGGTTGTCGCCAGCCCTGGTGTTCCACCTTTAGAGACGGGATGGAAAGTAGAGGAGAAGAGTTCCTCCTCACAAACCAGATTTCATCAGAATTCTGAGCATGGGTCTATTTCTAACGTTAAGCTCATTAAGGCTACAACTGAAATATTAACTGATTAAATTTCTATAATGTGGTATCACTGAGACCAGAACTTAGTATCCCCATACTTGCAAGGGATAAATTCCAAGATCCCCCAGTGAATGCCTGCAACTACATAGCATCCAACCCAGCATGTAGTATTTTCTGTATGTACGTAACTATGATAATGTTTATAAATTAGGCACAATAAGAGATTAACAATAGTAAGAATTGGACAATTATAACAATACACTGTGGTAAAAGATTCGTGAATGTGGTCTCTCAAAACTTGTACGGACCCTTTTTGTGATGTGGGGTGGTAAAATGCCTATGTAATGAGGTGAATGACTTGGGCATTGTGATGCAGCATTTGGCTACTATTGATTGACCTCAAGATACTTCAAAAGGTTTCCAAATCATAGTTGACTGCAGATAACTGAAACAAGAAGCAAAACTGCAGATAAGGGTGGGGGGAGGGCACTACTATAAAGACCTGTCCAGGGATTGATACCTTTAGAAAAACCTGCATGGGAAGCTAAATAATGATTATTGTGTATGTAGCCTACTCTCAAATGGTTCAGAAAAAAAATACTACATATGTAGATAGAGACAGTTATGAAGTAAACTGGCAAAATGTTAAAAGTTGAGGGTACAAATACAAGAAGTCCTCTCTTTTTGTAGGTTTTCTGTAAGTTTGAAATAATTTCAAAACAAGCTAATAAAATTGCCTCTATAGGCCTGCAGGTTTACCTGTATGAGTGTGTCAATCAGAGTTTTCAGTCATGTATACCCAGCAAAAGGAAAAGTCACAAAGGCAAACATGGAGTAAATAGTAAAGCCGATTTGTGAGGAAGAGTCATTAGAGAGGTATTCTGGTCCCACCTTTAAGGCCTGGCCTGTTGAGATCTTAGTCTGAGAGATACATAACTGCTTTTGGTTCCATGCTCAGAAGCAAGCTTGTGAGGGTATAAAATCGAAGGGGAGTTTTTTTTTTCTTAAATTTAGGTTGGAGGGAAGACAAGCTTTCTGGGAAGGAGACCTTGGAACAGGAAAGGTTAAAGGCAAATGAGAGAGGTAAAGGATGCCGCAGAGTTCTGAACAGCAGAGCACAGAACACGGGTAAGTGAATTGGTAATGGGCAGGAGCAGAGGCAAGTCTTAGTCTAAAGTGGCAGAAGAGGGTAATGTGCAAAGAAATGTTTGTGAGTAGAACGTTGAGATGAGGTGGTTCATATTGTAAAGGCTATCTTTTCTCCATGAAGTAGGAAGCAGTGCCAACTTTTGAGAAAGGTGGGTCAAATAAGAAAGGGCCTGAGAAGAGGAATGAGAAAATGGCCACTGAGGGGCATGGAGAGAGGGTTAGCTAAGAATTGCTGATGAGTGCTGAGACCTGAGGCATTGGATAATGTATGGGACAACCAAGATTTGTGATTTTGTCTGGTAGCATTCAGCACTGTGGGAGCAGAAGCAGAAACTAATGTTGGAGATTTAGTGTGTGTGCAGTATTTATACAGTTAATGAATGAATGGATGACTT
>PISX010011368.1:0-65608 GCA_004024625.1 Mellivora capensis | reverse complement strand
GAGGGGTAGGAAAAGAAGAAAAGAAAAGATGGGATCGGGAGGGAGACAAACCATAAGTGACTCTTAATCTCACAAAACAAACTGAGGGTTGCTCTGGGGAGGGAGATCGGGAGAGGGGGGTGAGGTAATAGACATTGGGGAGGGTATGTGCTATGGTTAGTGCTGTGAAGTGTGTAAATCTGGCGATTCACAGACATGGACCCCTGGGGATAAAAATACATTATATGTTTTTAAAAAATAAAAAAAATTTATAGAATTAAAAAAACAAAAACAAAAACAAAAAAAACACTGATACCATCCAAAGTCTGCGCAGGGAGGTGAGAGGCCAACTCTGGCCCTGTCTCCCCCTGTCCCCTACTCTAATCTCACTGAAGGCTGGGGCAACAGTTGAACTTGCCCATCTTCTCCACAGCAGCTGTTTCACATGGAAAGGAGAAACAAAAGCAAACTTAACCTAGGGCAAGGTGTACTCAAGTAGAAAATCTTCTTAGTGACAGCTTAAACATAAGCCTAGGATAATGTAACTATGGCATATCATGTTTTTAAGAACAAGGAAAACTCTGGCTTTGACTTTCAAGAGATCGTGTGAACATTAAGAACCTGTGAAATGGCTTTAAAAAATGCACGTTTTGTCTCTGAGGAAAACTTACAGGTGTAGCTGAATTCTGCTGGTGGGTGAGAGTCCAAATTTCTGGAAGTGACCTTTCCATCAGCTGGAGGGTATCTTCAAAGGCCTTCTGTAATCCCCTTCCTTGCTCATCAAACTCAAAGAGAAAGAGCATCTTTAAAATATGGTATACTTCATCTAGATAGAAGAAATTCGAGAAAGTGGTTAACTTGGGTCCCCAGCTCCATTGCTAGGATCATAACATAATTTCTTTCCCAAGCAAAAAAATATTTAATATTACACTGCAGTTGCCATCTCCCACATTTTCCTCGTCTCCCCAAATGTTGGAGTAATTCAACCTGTCTACTACAAAAAAGAAAAGGAACACGCTGGGGCTCCAGCAGGAAGGGGTGTCTTCAGTCCTTTTCCCCAGCTTCAGTACTAATGTCTCCCAGTGGAGCTGGGCAGGGCCCAGTGGAGGAAGGCTCCTAGGTTCCCAGCTGAGGGTGGTTCAGGAATGTGCCCTGAAATGACACTTCCTGCCAAAAGTCTATCTTTCCCCAAGTTGGGAAAACTGTATCGTAATTATCTGCTAAACTCTGTCTGTGCTATCCATTTACCTTTTTGGGGGGCAAGAATCATCAGTATTGAGAACATACCTTTCAATTTTTCAGTGCTTTGTACAATTTCACTGAGTGCCTCCAAAAGGGCCAGATCCTCCAGCGGACTCCCTTCTTTGAGGCTATGCTTCTTCCGCTCTGCTTTGCGGCGATTCTTAGATGACCGCCTGTTAGGAGAAAATGTTATATAAGGGGCTCTCTTTGCACTAAACAGATTAAAATGAATGTACCTGTTGGCCACCAACTTTCTGGGAACCCAGAGAGTCTATAGATGGTGCGTGTATTTGGGGGAAAATGGTGATGAGGTGTTGGGAGTGATAGCTAAAATAAATTTGGGAAAGGCAAGTCGTACAGACAGGAAATAATAAGGAAAACCCTAAAAAGTAGTGTCTGGCCTTGAAATTTTAATTAAAATACAGAGGTTATATTTTTGATAATGACAGCTGGAACAAGAGAACAACCAACTTAAATTTTCTAATGAAAAACAAATCTCAAGTAAAATTTAAATGAAACATAGACACAGCACATTAAAATTTGGATATAATAAAATATATACGACACCCTTATCTCTCCTGTTCAGAGGTCTTTAATTATGCCACCAGTCTGGGACTCTCGCCCTGACTCTGGGAAAAGCCCAGTTTCTTTTTTTTTTTTTTAAGATTTTATTTATTTCTTTGACAGACAAAGATGACAAGTAGGCAGAGAAGGGGCGGGGGGAAGCAGGCTCCCTGCTGAGCAGAGAGCCCGATGCGGGGCTCGATCCCAGGACCCACAGATCATGACCTGAGCAGAAGGCAGGGGCTTTAACCCACTGAGCCACCCAGGAGCCCCTGAAAAGCCCAGTTTCTAACTGACTCTCTTGCAGTTTCTGATCACCCTATATAATCTCATAAATCTCTATTCTGAATTCCTAAAGCACAATTCAGTTTGTTTATCATTTTTATTTTTCAGTTTGTCTATTTTTTGTAAGGACCTTATTTATTTGTCAGAGAGACAGAGAGAAAACACGCACGTGCATGTGTACACACACAGCAGGAGGACCAGCAGGCAGAGGGAGAGGGAGAAGCAGTCTCCTTCTGAACAGGGAGCCTGATGCAGGGCTCGATCCCAGGACTCTGAGATCATGACCTGAGCTGAAAGCAGACACTTAACCGACTGAGTCACCCAGGCCTCCCATCATGATTCAGTTTAAATATACTATATCTTGCATTGTTTTATGTTTCCCAAGGATGACTATAAGCTCTTATAACCCACATCTCCTTAAAAATTTTTGGTAACATCCACTACAACTAGCATATGGGTTTTCTGACCGAATGCTACACTGCATAAGCATGATGACTTATTTTATATTAATAATCTTTTTTATTTTATTTTATTTTAATTTATTTATTTGTCAGAGAGAGGGAGAAAGAGCGAGCACAAGCAGACAGAATGGCAGGCAGAGGCAGAGGGAGAGGCAGGCTCCCCGCGGAGCAAGGAGCCCGATGTGGGACTTGATCCCAGGATGCTGGGATCATGACCTGAGCCGAAGGCAGCCACCCAACCAACTGAGCCACCCAGGCATCCCTTAATAATCTCTTATAATCCTGACTTTGAACTGAAGATGCCTGATACCGTTTTCCTTTATAAACTTTTAATTTTTTAAGTGCCCACATAATCTGGTCACCTAATATTTGTTAAATGAATAAAATCAGATGTCATAAAAACTGAGTGCCAGCGTAAGGGCCTTGTGGGTATGGACGAACACATGGTCCACAAAGCTGCAGTAGAAAAACATTTCAACACCAAGTCTAATTTCTTAGGTATGTGGGAAAAGCCCCTGCACACCAAATCCTGGCCTTGAGAACTGTCCTCTCTCTCCCCTGCACTGTCCAGATGAGAAACTGACCTCCTTACTTGCACACTCTCCATATACCCAGGGCCTCGTCAATGTGCTGCGTAAACATGATACATACGCTGATATCCTGGAGTTGCTGTGGGAATATCTGCCACTCATGTCACTGCCACTCATGACACTGCGAGTTTCAGAGAAGAGGTCTGACTCTTGGCCCTGGGGCACCTCATCATCTAGAAAAGAAGAACCAGATACAGAATAAAAACTCCCCACTGATGTAGGGTTAAGTGGACTATAGTTCACCAGGGCATAGCTGAGGATAGGTGAAAATTATTAGAAAGTTAATCTCAAAGTGAAATGAGATAATATTAAATACAGTTACTACTACCATACACCAGCACACCAGTACCAAGGTTATTTTTCCTTTTCTGTTCTTTCTGAAAGAAAAGGAACCTTTGGAGGCAAGGACGCTCATTCTGCTCTGCTTGGTGCGGGTGTAGGGCATGTGTGGCAGAGCTCCTCCCATTCATGCTTGGTCCTACCCCCAGCCCTCCCCAACACACACAAACAGACATACACAGTCCCCACGGGGTTTCACGAAGGACTTAAACATTCCCCAGCACAGTAATCACAGTGCAGGAGGCACAATAAGCAGCTAAGACAAAGTATGATATGTCCCTACCATGCCCAACTGTCAGTGTCTTCATGTAGACACTCACCCAGATTCACCTGCTGTGCCCGCTCCTTGAGATCTCGAACCACCAATAAACGGTTTTTATGGCGATTGAATGTGGCTGTCTGAGAGTCCAGAAGTGCCATATAATTCTTCTGGGCTGGGGGTGCGGATGGAAAATATTTTGAGCAAGATGTTTAAGTAAAAGAGAAAAACACTCAAGTAAGGCAGTGAGAGAATAAGAATTTAACAAAAAGAAACAGATTAGTAGGTTTTCCAAGCAAGATTTTTTTTCCTTAATGAGAATTAACCTACATTGTTTTAGGAGAATGAACTACACATTGAAATTTCAAATTTCAGAGTTCATCAACATCATCCTAGAACATCCTCTAGCACTAAATTAGTAAAATCGCCTGAACAAAGACTCGGTACCCGAGAGCAGAATAGCAAAGAAAAGGAGTATACAGGAGGCTGTTAACAAAAACAGGACAGTCACTGAGATGTTTCTGAAACACAGGTATTAGGCCTACACAAATGAAGAGTCAGCATTTTTCTAGGAGCTCATCAGGGGAGAAAATCCAAGCAAGAGACGGCTAGATGGACAGCTGGAGGGTCAGGACGGATGCTTTCAGTAACGTAACTAAGTGAGTGTTATGAAAAGAATCCTTCCACGGTGTTAATGAGGACGGGAGAGGTGGATGCAGGCCGGGTAAGCGTGTGAGCACATGTACACAGCAGAAAGGCCAGATCCTACTCACAGGGTGGACTGTGCTAAAAAAGGTAGAACTTAAAACCAGCCCCCACTGCTGGAAATTTCTGTAAGCCAAACTGATGTCTTTCTTTTCCACTTTGCTTTTAAGGAGTCATAGTGATCACCCAAGTGTTCCAGAACTGGTAAAACTCACCTGGTTCAATATATAAATACACACTCCACTTAGATTTACCAACTGTAAACATTTTGCTTCCTGTTTCTCTTCATACACACACACAATTATTATTTTTGTGGAACCTTTTGAGAGTAGGTTGCACATATGATCCTTCCCTCTTAAATACTTCAGAACATCTCTCTTAAGAATAAGGACATTGGGGTGCCTGGGTGTCTCAGTGGGCTGGGCTGCTGCCTTTGGCTTAGGTCATGATCCCAGAGTCCTGGGATCGAGCCCTGCATCGGGCTCTGCTCAGCAAGGAGCCTGCTTCCCCCCTTCTCTCTGCCTACTTGTGATCTCTCTCTGCCAAATAAATTAAAAAAAAAAAAAAAAAAAAGAATAAGGACTTTATTATGATCTCATTGGTCGTGGGATCAAGCCCTGTGGTGGGCTTCACACTCAGCATGGACTCTACTTAAGATTAGAGAATCTATCTAGCTCTGCTCCTCTGTTCCTTTCCCAACTCTCCAACAAATAAATCTTAAAAAAAAAAAAAAAAAGGATATTATCTAACATAAGCATAATATGTAAGAAATTGGCCACTAACAGAATACTGTATTATCTAATATCTAGTTCATATTCAAGTTTACCAATTACTCCCAAATACAGATTTTTTAAATAGATTTTTTAAAAAAGATTTTATTTATTTGACAGAGAGAGTGTGCATGTACACACAAGCATTGGGAGCAGCAGAGAGAGAGGGAGAAGCAGACTCCTTGCTGAGCAGGGAGCCCAAGGCGGGGCTCAATCCCAGGACCCTGAAATCATGATCTGAGCCGAAGGCAGATGCTTAACTGACTAAGCCACCTAGACACCCCTACAAATATAAAGATTCTTAACTGTATCTTATCACATTTTAAATATAAAGATTCTTAACTATATCTTATCATGTTCAAGTATTTTACATACTACCATTTGACAGTTAGCATATTTAAAAATTCTAATCAGAATTAAGTATTATACCCAGTGGAGAAATCTGATCAACTCTATGATTAAAGGATGTAATAACAGGCAGTATTCTTCTCTTGTGCTTCCCCACCTCTACACTTCCAAATGTAGAATTCCGAGATGTAACCCTTACCTTCTAAAATGGAAGGCTTTATGTTGGTTTCTATTATATCTGGTCTGTTATATTTGTAAACCTAAAGGGGAAAAAAAAGTAGTTTTAGGCAGGAAAACTCCATGTCACTGTAGAGTTAAGACATTTGGACGGAAATGGATGACTTTCAGAGGTCGCCAGGTTATTTTCAAGCTACAAGGTAGCTAATGAGCATTTAAGTCATTTCAGTAAAAACCAGTAATATTTCACATCTAAAAAACTAATTCCAAACATCAAGAATAAATTTTTAAATGGTTTTAAAAATACTGCTTATCCTTAGAGCAGGAACCTAAACTATTTTGACTTAATTCTGCTAGCCTCCGAAGACAAGGGATTCCAGCTGACCTTTCTACCCTGCACTCTCATTCTGCTAAGCACCTAACATAGGGAGGATTTTAAAGGTTTTCCTACCAGTCTCAGAGCTTCTTCCCAGGCAGCTCCTTCTAGTAATAAGAGCACAGCTTCTTCATAATCCTGACAAGGAAACATCAAGGCAGATCACAGTTGAATGGAGCAAGCGTGTCAAATGCCACCATGACAAATGGCGCCACTGCCTACGGAGCGGCCTTCTTTGCCCGCCAGCCTACCTCTTATGGCCCCAGTTCCTAGAACCAGGTTTGGCCTCCAGTCCCTACTCCGTGAACAGTGATGCAAAAGATAATGGGTGGGGGGTAAAGACAGATTCTGGAAATAACCACAGAACACATGGCATCATCTCCCTATGTCCCTGGGCATCAAAACCACCAGCTAGGTCTGAGAGAAATGCCCACCGTCTCAGCTACACTACCCTGTTCAATTCGACAGGTTTAAGGGCTTTTAAACTTTTTTTTTCTGCTCTTTCGTTTTCTTTCTCCCCCTCTCCAACTTTTGTTTTGGAGCACTTCAAACCTCCAGGAAACTGAAAGATGAGTGCAATAAACATGAGTGTAATAAACACCTGCATATCCTAAGTCTTCAAACATTTTTGATGCTTGTGGCCTTACCAGTAAAAATTTTTGAGCACGTACTACAGTATGTAATTACTTAATGTACGTATAAGGCATATAAAACAAAGCATTTTTATAGGTACAAATCATGTTTATCTTTTTACTACTGAAGTACAGTTGACATACAACGTTATCGGTTTCAGGCTACAACACGGCAATCTGACAGTGCTGTACATTACTCCGTGCTCCCCATGGTGAGTACAGTCCCATCTGTCACCACACACCATGATTCCCGTCTTACTGACTATGCTCAGTACTTCTCATCTCCGTGACTTATTTACTTTATAACTAGAAGTTTGTGAAACTGGATGTAAGTGAAACAAAACACATTTTATGTTTTTTAAAGGAGGTGCAGAGAGCTGAAACCAAGAGTCAGACACTTAACTATGTCACCCAGGTGCCCCTAGATTTCACCATTTTAAAATGTGTTTTGTGGGTTGCCTGGGTGGTTCAGTCGGTTAAGTGTCTGACTTTTGGTTTCCACTCAGGTCATGATCTCAGGGTTGTGAGATCGAGCCCAACATCAGGCTCTGCATTCAGCATGGAATCTGCTTAAGATTCTCTCTTTCTCAGGGTGCCTGGGTGGCTCAGTTGGTTAAGCCTCTGCCTTTGGCTCAGGTCATGATCTCAGGGTCCTGGGATCGAGCCCCGCATCGGGCTCTCTGCTCAGTGGGGAGCCTGCTTCCCGCCCGCCCCGCCTGCCTCTCTGCCTACTTGTGATCTCTGTCAAATAAATAAATAAAATCTTAAAAAAAAAAAAAAAAAGATCCTCTCTTTCTCTCCCTCTATACCTCCCTGCTACTTTCTCTCTTTCTCTCTCCTTCTCAAATAAATAAATAAATCTTAAAAAAAAAGTGAGATACATAAAACAACTGGCTGGGTTTCCTCCAGTAGTCATGGTGATAAAAAAAGGGGGGGAATGGGTATGCATTAGACTAAAAGAAATTTAAGAGACTAAGATACAAAATGCAATACATGACCCTAAATTGGAACCTACTCTGGATCATACTACTATAAATTATAAATAATTTGGAACCACTGAGGGAACTTGAATTTTAATTATTACATAAATTAAAATGTATTTAATGGAAAGATGAAGACCATAAACACTTAAAGCAAATTTATAAAGAGCACAGTATAACTTCGTTTTGGTTAACCATGCGAGAGAGAGCGCAAGTGCGCAAACGTGTGTGTGTGTGTTGTGCGCACACGCATACAAAGAGCACTGCAGGAAGAATTAGAAAACAGGAGGGACGACTAGCAAACTCTTGAGTGGTAGGAATTACATGCTTTGTCTTCTTATTAATTACTTTCAGCATTTTAAAGAATCTACACTATATACATACTACTTTAAATTATTTTTAATTAAAAATATTAAACAGAAGCAAGCATTTTCTTCGCAGTGCATATGCCCCACTAACAGACCCATACCATAGGTCCACGAAGGACATAGCAGGGTATGCGCTATTTGACCCACAGAGAAAGGAAGAGGGTAGGGGGAATGGCTGTTTTACCAAAATGACAATCACATGACATACAAGGACTCTGAAGTGTACAATCTGTGGCATTTACTGTGTTCACAATATTGTGTGACCACCAACCTTTTTAAATTCACCTGATAAAAACACTCCCATCTCCCACTCCCTTCATCCCCTGGTAACCTCTGATGTCCCCCTTCTCTGGGTTTGCCTACTCAGGACATATGAAACTCAGGACAACAGAAACCATACAATAGGTGACATTCTGTGTCTGGCTTCTTTCACTTAGCATAATGTCTTTAAGATTTATCCAAGTTGTATCATGTATCAGTTCTCTGTTCCATTTTTAAAAATTAATTTCTCTGGTTATAGTAAAATGCACATAACATAAAATTTATCATTTTAACCATTTTTTAATGTCCAGTGGCATTAAGTAAATTCACACTGTTGTGAAACCATCACCACCATCATCTCCAGAACGTTTTTCACATTACAAAACTAACTCTATACCTGTGAAACAGTAACTTCCAATGTTCCTCTCCCTCAACCTCTGGCAACTACCTTTCTACTTCCTGTCTCTATGATTCTGACCACTCTAGGTACCTCATATAAGTAGACTCCTACCATACTAGTCCTTTTACATCTGGTTTATTTCACTTAGCACAATGTTTTCGAGGTTTATTCAAATTGAAGCATCCATCAGTTTTACATTCCGTTTTATGACTTCATTTATTCATTTGAGACAGAGAGAGTCAAAGCAGGGAGAAAGGCAGAGAGAGAGGAAGAAGCAGACTCCCCACTGAGCAGGGAGCCCAATGCAGGGCTCAATCCCAGGATCATGACCCCAGCCAATGGCAGACGCTTAACTGACTGAGCCACCTGGGTGCCCCATATGTTGAACTTTTTAAGGAACCATCAAACCATTTCCTATAGGGGCTGTGCCATTTTACATTTCCAGCAGCAATGTATGAGTGTTCCTATTTCTCCACATCCTTGCCAATTTTTCATTTTTTTGATCAAAGGTATTCTAGGGCACCTGGGTGGCTCTGTCAGTTAAGCATCTGCCTTCGGCTCAGGTCATAATCCCAGGGTCCTGGGATCCAGGCCCACACTGGGCTCTCTGCTCTGAGGGAAGCCTGCTTCTCCCTCACCCACTCCCCCTGCTTGTGTTCCCTCTCTTGCTGTCTCTTGCTGTGTCAAATAAATAAAATCTATAAATAAATAACTACATAAATAAATATATTCTACTGGGTACTGTGGTTTTGATTTGCATTTCCTTAATGAACAATGAAGCTAAACAACTTTTCATGTGCTGTTGGCTATTTGTATGTTTTCTTTAGAGAAAGAGCTATTTAATTCTTTTGACCATTTTAAAAATGGGTTGTTTTGTCTTGTTAAGTTGTAAAATTTCTTGACATTTTCTGGATATAATAAGTAAGCTATAAACCAGTATCACTCATGGACAAATACAAAAATCCTTCAGAAAATTTTAGCAAACTGAATCCACCAATTATGAAAGAGGATAATACATTATGACCAAGATAGGTTTAACCTAAGGACTGCAAGATTGGTTTAACATTCAGAAATCAATGCAATTCATCCTAGCACTGGTCTAAAATAAAATACCTTAGTTTGAAAAACGCATTTGACAAAATTCAATACCTCTTCATGATAAAAACTCTGGGAACCTAGCAGGGAATTTCCTCAACATAAGAAGGCAAGGATTGGTAACTTCTTTTCAGTAATAGGCTAGATATCAAAAATTTTAGGCTTTGTGGTCAGACCATCTCTGTCACAGCTCCTCAACTCTGAGGTTATAGGTATAAAAACAGCCACAGAAAATATGTAAACAAATAAGTGTGGTTATGTTTCAATAAAACTTTATAAAGACAGGTGGCTAGCTAGATTCCTAGACTGTAGTTTGCCAACCTCAATAGCACTACCAAGTTCTCACATCTATTAAAAAACAACAGCATGGGGCATCTGGGTGGCTCAGTTAGTTAAGAATCTGCCTTCAGCTCAGGTCATGGTCCCAGGGTCCTGGGATCGAGCCCCACTGAGCAGGGAGCCTGCTCTCCCTCTCCTCCCTGCTCGGGTCCTTGCTTGTATCTCTCTCTCTCTCAAATAAATACATAAAATCTTTTTTTTTTTTCTTAATTTATTTGTCAGAGAGAGAGGGAGAGAGAACAAGGGAGCACAGGCAGACAGAGTGGCAGGCAGAGGCAGAGGGAGAAGCAGGCTCCCTGCCGAGCAAGGAGCCTGATGTGGGACTCGATCCCAGGACGCTGGGATCATGACCTGAGCCGAAGGCAGCCGCTTAACCAACTGAGCCACCCAGGCGTCCCTAAATACATAAAATCTTAAAAAAAAAAAAAAAAAAAAAAAAAAAAAAAAAAAAAAAAAAAAAAAAAAAAAAAAAAAAAAAAAAAAAAAAAAAAAAAAAAAAAAAAAAAAAAAAAAAAAAAAAAAAAAAAAAAAAAAAAAAAAAAAAAAAAAAAAAAAGCAAACATCACACTTAATGGTGAAAGACTGAATTTCCACCCTAATTCCAGGAAAAAGGCAAGGATGTCCACCAACCCTTACCATTTCTATTCAACACTATACTGGAAGTCCTAGCTAATACAGTAAGGCTAGAAAAAAATATGAAGGCATACCAATTTGAAAAGATATAAAACAGTCTTTAGTCAAAGAAACCATGCTCATTAATATAGAAAATCCTAGAGAATTTACCTCCAACACTCCTAGAACTACTAAATAAGTTCAGCAAGATTGTAGGATATAAGGCCAACTTAAAAACAAAACAAAATTATATTTCTACTTACTAGCAACAAAAAAATTGGGATGTGGAAAAAAAAATACTAGTCAAATACTAGTCAGAATTACTGCAGAAGGACGCCTGGGTGGCTCAGTTGGTTGAGCGGCTGCCTTCGGCTCAGGTTGTGATCCCAGCGTCCTGGGATCGAGTCCCGCATCGGGCTCCTTGCTCAGCAAGGAGCCTGCTTCTCCCTCTGCCTCTGCCCGCCACTCTGTCTGCCTGTGCTCACTCTCTCTCCCTCTCTCTCTGACAAATAAATAAATTAAAAAAAAAAAAAAAAAGAATTACTGCAGAACTCTTCTCCTTCCCCATACCTTATCACCACATCACTAAAGGCTTCTTTATTGAATTTCTTTACACTTACTACATCATGGCAGGCTTCCAACAAAAAATTACACAAAGGACAAAAACCCTTTGAAAAGCCAGAACAAGCATCAGAATAAGACTCAGACGTGCAGGAATGCTGATTACAAGCTCAGGAATTTAAAATAAGTATGATTATACCTGAAACTAATATCCTACCATATGTGAATTATATTTCAATTAGAAGAAGAAAAAAAAAAGAGGTATGATTAATATGCTCAAAGCTCTAATGGAAACAGCAGAAAACATGCAAGAACAGACGGGTAATGCAAGCAAAGAGATGGAAACTCTAAGAAAGAATCAAAAAGAAATGTTAGAAAACAAAAGCATTATGTGAGCAAAAGAAGCCAGACTCAGAAACCACATACCAGATGGTTCCATTTATATAAAATCCTAGAAAAAGCAAAACTGTAATGACAAAAAGCACATCAGTGGTTGGTAAGAGCTGAGAGTAGAAGGAGAAGACTCACTGCAAAAGGGAAGTGGGGAACATTTTGGGGTGTTACAAATGTTCTATTAGCATGGTTGTAGCAGCATTTGTCAAAACTCTTCCAACTGTTCATTTAAAATTGTTAATTTCATCATATGTAAAGTATGCCCAATTAAAAATATACAAATTATGAATATAGAAATTAAACATATATATGAATTAATCTTCATTTGTATAGAAAAAAAGGATGGTGGCCTCTTATCCATTTAATTAACCATCTTATATGGTGTATCATTCTACCCTAGCCTTGTTACTAAGCATTATTTTATTCATTGATGTTTTGGGCTCAATCACCCAATGTAATTTCTTGCTAGGACCTATCAAATTTTAGCGATCTTCTTTCACTCACCCTTGTTACATCAAAGACATTCAGGTATTTTAAAAGCACAGTTATGTTATACAAATGTGCCTACTAGTAACAACCGTGAAAAACACTCTCTAATCAAAGGCTAAAACTCTAGAAGGCAGTAATCCCTGGTGTCAACTGTGTATCTATGTCTTATTAGTCTATGGCAGGTGTCGGTGCATAGTTTTTGTTGTTGTTGTTGTTGTTTTTTAATGATTTATTTATTTTAAAGGGAGAACGAGTGGGGAAGGGGTAGAGGGAGAGAGAAAATCCCCACTGAGCATGGAGCCTGACGCAGGGCTCAATCTCACAACCCTGAGCCAATGACCTGAGCCAAAATCAAGAGTCAGACACCCAACTGACTGAGTTACCCAGGCACCCCATGTCAGTGCATAGTTTCATTTTCATAATAAATTCTACAGTTCTTTCAAGAGCTGGTAAAGGTACTCGTTTTTATAATCTGCTGAAAAATTGGAACGTATCAAGCTGCCTGAGTAAAAGACCATTCTAACACAGAGAACGATTCTAAAAGCCAAAAAAAATCTGAAATCCAATCCCTTTGTTTTAGAATGGTCCCTTCTCACTGTTTCTACCTCACAAGTTAATACAAAAAGCACAGCTCCCTTGAGATTTAATTTAGTACTTTCTACCAAGGTCAAACCACTAGTGCCCATTGTGGTCGAGTTCTTTGGTATTCTTCCTTACAGAACTTATTGTTTACAGAACTAATTATTTAGAAATAAGTCTAAGGTCAGCAAGAGAGAAGATCTGCAGAGCAAATACTGTCTCCTAATTACCCCAAATTCTTCTTAATTTTCATAATCAGTTACGTACAACTGGGAAGACCTTGTTTGTTGACTGGGTGGCTGAAGGGAGAAAATTAGGTTACCTGGGCATACTGTTCCAAGACTGTGGCTGCGTCACTGTGCTTCCTCTGCTCAACCAGCTTTCCTGCAAAGATAATAAATATTTGACCATAGCTGGCTTGCTAAGAGCAGGATTACCAAAACACTCAAGTTGAAATGGTTTTTGGAGGGTTTTTTTTTTTAAAGATTTATTTGTTTATTTGAGAGAGAGAGAGAGAGAGAGAAAGCAAGCACCCATGTGGCCACACAAGTAGGAGGAGCAGAGGGGGAGAGAGAGAATCTCAAACTAACTCCAGGCCGAGCACAGAGCCTGACACGGGGCTCCATCTCACAACCCTGAGACCACAACCTGCGCCCAACCAAGAGTCGGGTTCCCAAGTGACTATACCACCCTGACACCCCTGGAGGTACTTTTTAAATAAAAACAGACCCCTACAAACTGGAGATTGTGCTCCTGTGTACGTTCAAACAGAACGGCTTTAAAACAGCATTTTCCAAAGTGTTCCCTAAGACTGTTCCGTAGGATAATAAAAGGCAAAACCAAAAAACCATTCTTGGGTCAAGTAAGTTTGTGAAACACTGGGCATAACAACGCTCAACAGATTCCTTTGCTGAAATGCTTCATTAATATATCTTCATTACACATCAAACTATATACTTTGTGAATTTGTCAGGAAATAGGAATACTACAGAGTTCTCTTAAATGGCAGTTACAATCTAAATTTAGCACAGAATGTGAAAACCATGTACGGTCAAAATTAGCCATGAGAACAGGCTCACAAAGGTACACACATGACCTAGCATCTCTGGCTCATCCATTTCTTCCTCAAAAAGGAAGAGACTGCTATTCTCCGGTTGAGCACTAAGATGAAGATCCTTGGCTTAGGGGTCATCCAGTGTCTTTAGATCCTGGAATCACTCAGCAAGCTGCAATACTCCTGCTTTGAGAAACACACAGAACCTGAAGCTGACGACAGAGACTCATGTCTCCCATCTTATGCAATCTCCGCGCATATTCTCCCTGACAAAAACAGGTAGAATCATCGCCACAATTTCAACAGCTGTCTTTCTTTTCTTATATAAACTGCCCAAGTTAAAGTGCACATGAAGTGACTCTGCCTTACACCATTTCTCAACAATCTCTGACCACCACCTTTCCTACCGTTTTTGCTAAGCAGTGGGGAGGACTGGGTGTACACCATACGGCATGACAGACAGCAAGCTAGGAGTTACAGGGAATGTATGACAAGATAATAGGCCTAAGACCAGAGCTGGAAGGTATAAACTACCAAAACATAAGTTTGTAAAGCAGAAGTAACAATGGAGCCAGAATAAATACCTAAAAGGCCCAATATAGGGAATTCTCAGAAACTAGAGAGTTCACCATGGAAATGAAGAGGGCTTACAGAAGAGCATACCGATCTAATAACCAGAAAAAGAAAAGTGATAACCTCACACATTTTTATGACCCAAATAAAAAGGAAGAATGCAAACTGCTACGGAGGACATCTACATACATTTGACAGGATTTAATTAGGAATTTTTTTCAGGACTACATTTTGTTGGAAACCATAACAATATTTTTAAAACTCTCAAAAAAGAGCAAGGGGAGAATATACCAAGCACAACTGAGAAGGCAGGGCACCTATTCACCTCTTCTCGCAAGCAGTCCTTTAGCTCTCTTCCCTCTAAGGAATCAGACTCTGATATAGGCCCACCTCTGGTTCAGACAATCCCTAGACCCTAACACAACATAGGTAAACTGCCTTTGCTTTCAGAACGCTTATACCTCTGGCCTTTTCTTTCACCTCATTTCTCATAAATGTTATTATGGTTCCCAACAATCTATTGTCTATACCTGAATGGCCCCATCCCAAAACTCATGTTTACCTTCTCACAGGGCACAAGGCACATGGCCAACACAGTGACTTCTCACAGGGCACAAAGCCACACATGGACACACAATTACTATGACGTAAGTTTTGGCAAATGAGATGGAACACAAGTAACAGTGTAACCTCAAGGTCATTTCTAACTTCAAGTGTTCTCCTAAGCCTCTAGGTTTTTCCCCTTCCTAAGGTCTGGAATATGGGTATGGAGAAAATCCAGCTACAACCATCTGCTTGAGATCACAGAGCCACATAACAGAAGGACTTCTCAGTCCTTATGTGAAAGACAGAAGCTTTCTTTATCATGCCACTGTATTTGGGGACTCTCACTGTGGCAGTGTAACCTTACTTTAAACCACTCTAAATTATCTAGTTAATTTTTATTAGTGAATATGAGACTGTCTCAAGGTATGCTATCCTAAATTTACTTGCAAAATTGCCAAAGAAAGGAAGAAACAAAAACACCTTAGGGAGAGTTCTTCTTTGACAGAACCTAAACAACCACGTTTACCTGCCAGAGTTCTGCCGAGGCCAGCCAGTTGGTCTTTGGTCAAGTTAAGCTGGGCTGCCATGCAGAGAGCTTGTTGCCAGCTGCCACTCGCCAGAAAGGCATCGAGAGCTTTCTCGTGGGCGCCACAGCGGGCAAACACAAGCCCTGCCGGCTCATAGAGGCGCTCCTGTGTCAGGTGTTCCCCGTAAGCAATGCTAATATCCTGTAGCAAAAGGAGAAAGGAGGCTTGGTGAGGAAAGGCAATAGTCACTTCTTAACCTCCAGTGTAGGCTGTCTCAGTCACTACATTTAAAACTCTCGAATTACTTAGAAATATCCTGTGGTTAATCAGTGAATTCCATCAGCCTTCCATTCAAAACCTTACTGAGGATGTGCCCGGTATTCACATAACAAATAATTACTGAGTACTATTCAGGGCACTGGGAATCACACAGCAATGCAAAAAATAAAAAGAAACAGTTAAAACCCAAATAGTAACAAGAAGCACCACCAAGTTCCTGCTCTTGTGGCAACACTTATAAACACAACATGATCTGTGACATAGTGATAAACGGACAGGGAGCTACGGGAGTGCTATTTCAGAGGGCTGTGAAGAGAAGAGCCATGTGAAGGGTTACAGGAGGGTAATCCAGGCTGAGAGCTACAGAAAGCACCATGGCCACCTGGCAGAAATGTGTACGGAATACACATGACAGAACAACAAGAAGGCTGGTGTGAGTGGAGAAGCGAGAGCACGGGAGGGAGAAAGAGACAGAGAAAATGAGAGCAAAGAGGCAGCCACTGTCTAAATTCTCTGTCCCCAGGCTCAACGTCAGGCAGAGCCACAGAGAGGAATACAAGACAAAGCCCCTGCCTTTAAGCAGCCCAGGGCCGGTGGGAAAACAAATGAGTGCAGCAGCAGTTGCTTACGTGCCGCCACTGAGCTGAGAAGGTGATCTGGGAGCTCAGTGTGGCACCTTGCCCAGGGACAGTTTTCTGGCAGAGGACACCCGAGAGTTCAAAGACAAGTGGGGCTAAAGGCAGGGGCAAGGAGAAGCCTGTTAGAGGCAGCCGGTGCTAAGGAAGCGGGCGGGAGCCAGAACACAGAGACACGGAGAACTGCAAAGGGCCGAGAGGGTGGCGGTGATGAGTCATGGTTACGGTACAGGCTCCGGGGTCAGACAGCCTAGGCTCCACATCCCAAGCTTCACACACCAGCTCCGAGGCAAGTTGTTTCCTCATCTGTTTACCTGATCAGGTTGTCATGAGAATCACAGAATATACTTAGCAAATAACTGGCATATAAAAAAAACTACACAGACATTTGTTTAAACAAACAACCAAACTGTATCCCTTTCTCCTAAATGACATGAGAAAGATCTACACACTTCAGGATGATCAGTCACTCGACAGCAAGGCTGGGCTGGAGCAAGGGGTGGGACGGAAGCAGGGAACCCCAGGTAGAAGCTGCCATGGTATTCATAATGAGGAATGGGGGACAACTCCTAGCTTTCCAGCCTGGGCACTTTCTTCAGAACAGGAGGAGGTCAGGGCCATTCTCCCAGATAAGAGCTCAGGACAAGGGGACTTCTCTGAAGATAAACTGTGAGGCCAAGAACGGCATTACGGGCTCAGGATCCTTACCCCTTGCCAGCACAAAGTCAGAAGAGCCTCATTTTGGCACCACTCACCTTGTACTGCTGCGAGTCTGACGGATAGAACTTCAGAGCTTCCTTATACAAGTTTTTATCTTTTACTAAGTTTAAGCATTCTGGGAAGTACTCGGATCCTGAGGAATAAGATTCATAGATACACAAGTTTAAGACTTTGGAAGTGTAATGGATTTCATTTTTACCAGTGGTGCCTACACGAAATCAACAAGGGACCTTTTTAAGATCTACAGAGTCAGAGTGTCAGAATCCAGGAATTATAATTTTTGCAAAGCACCCCAGCAGACATGAGGTATGAGGAAACACAGGCTGAGATCAGAGTTCCATGCAAAAGGACTCTTTATACACTACCGCTGATAAATGACTCTCCAACCTTCCATTTGCTCAACCTCCTTTATCATAATCAGTTGGGGAGCTTATCAACCATCCAGGCATCAGAGTCCCAGCCCATCCCAGCTCAATCAGATTCTCTAAAGCAGGTGAATAATAACCAGGTGATTTCTTATCCCCATCTTAGCTCTTGGAGAGAACCACATCTGCTGAGGTCAGAAACTCCAGCAGGGGACAGGGATGGGGTGAGGCAGAACAACAGGCACCATGCTCATCCTATTCCGTACACCCGGGTTCTTCTGGAAACAGCCAGGGCGCATGTCCGCTCACTCCAGACAAGCTACGTTTCCCTCGAGTGTCGGCAAATAAGGCAAGAAGTGCATTATCACACAATTTTCATTCTGAGATACTGAAATTAATTTAGGAGGTGATCATCCTTAACCCAAAAAGGATCTGCTCTATTTTGTTTTAGTTGGGGAGCTCCTCCAGTTCATTAAAAGCCATTCGCTTTGTCTTCAGCTTTTCAGATCATATGATAAAAGACGGTGCACATATCTGTTAAAATTTTTAGAAATGTAAACTGAAATCAGTCTATGTCTAAACTAACACTTTAATTTATACCCTGCCTAGCTCCAAAGATGACCTGAAGCAGAAATAAACATACTAATCCTCACACTTACCACATTTACTGAGGTGGCCAATGGCTTTTTCATAGCGTTTCAGGTATTTATCTATGGTGAACCGCTGATAATTAGTTTCCATTTTCTTAAGTGTGTTAAGAAATGGAAGATATTCTTTGGGATCCTGAAACAAAAAACAAAAAACACCAATAGGAGATCTTTATTGCTTATGAATACATTCACTTATAACAATGCAAGTAACAGTTATAATAGTCAATAAACCCAAAGCTACATAATTTTTTAAATACATACTACATTAGTATATTAATTACATATTGTATAAATATACAAAATGAAACATATAACAAGTTTTGGCAAAAATGCTTTAATGTATAGGTGTTGTTTTCATTTGAGAATGATGATGATGATCTCCTGTGCAATCTCAAGAAACCACTTATTTCAGAGGCTAATAAGGAAGATAAGGTCAATCTAGAAGATACTCAACAAATGCATCCAAGTTTCTCCAGAAGTGCAAGGCACTGTGCTTGAAGCTGTTTGCATGATATTGCATGCCCTTCCTCTGCAAGTCTTTTCCAAAAGATTTTACTAATTCTTGAGAGAGAGAGAGAGAGAGAGAACACGCGTGTGCGTGAGTGCATGTATGTGCGGGGGGAAGGCGTGAGGGAGAGAGAGAATCCCAAGCAGACTCTGTGCTGAGGGCGGATCCTGAACCAGGGCTTGATCCCAGGACCCTGAGATCATATCCTGAGCTGGAATCAAGAGTCGGATAATTAAACTGGCTGAGCTACCCAGGCGTCCCTCACTCCAGCAAGTTTTAAAACAAAGGTAAAATCTTAGTGAGTTAAAGATGAAACTCTAAGGCCCTGCCAACCAAGATTTTATCAGCACTGATTGTCTGCAGTTCTGTGCCATGCCCCAGAAACGGTTTTCTTTCTAAAGAACAGATGCTCCCTTTTCTTAATGCAATTTCACTGGGCAGACAGGATAAATACATAAGAACAATCTAGAAAAAAAAAGAAAACCCAAAAGAAAAAATAATAAAGTACTCAGGCATTTCATATAGAGAACTATAGGCCAAAGTGTTCAATCAACACACATTTAGTAAGAATTCGCTAATAACCAAGCTTAGTTACTCTCAGGAGACCTACCGCCTAGCGGAGCTAGAATAACACAGGGGTGGGCACAGGTGCAGTGGAAGCACATATGTGGCCCACCTCCTCCAGTCCCTGTGTGGCAAGGAGGCAGGGAGGCAAGAACAGCACTGGCGAGAGGCTACCTGGGCCTCCCCCTGCCTTAGACAAGTGAGAATTAGCCTGGTGAATGGAGAGGGGGAGAGTGGTGAGGGGAAGCGGAAGTACTGCTACCTGCTGAGGTGTGCAGTGGCAGGGGCGGCAGGGAGGGGCGGCAAAAGCACTGCCTCCCCTCTACAGGCTGAGAAAAAGGAACATCAAGAGACGAGCACAGACAGATACACAGAGACCAGATCCTGGGGGAGGGGGTTAAGCAATATGATGGCTTCTGAACTTTATCCTAGGGCCAATGGAGAGCCCATGAAGGATTTTAAGTAAAAGAATGAAGGATCAGGGCGCCTGGGTGGCTCAGTGGTTAAAGCCTCTGCCTTCGGCTCAGGTCATGATCCCAGGGTCCTGGGATCGAGCCCCACATCAGGCTCTCTGCTCAGCGGCGAGCCTGCTTCCCCCCTTTCACTCTGCCTGCCTCTCTGCCTACTTGTGATCTCTCTCTCTCTCTGTCAGATAAATAAATAAAATCTTTAAAAAAAAAAAAAAAAAGAATGAAGGATCACCATTTGGTTTTTGGAAAGATCACTCTGGCAAGATCAAGGAGAGGGATGACAGGATGAAACAGAAGCTGAAGACACCAGATCAGACTAGGGGCACTCAAACTTTCTCACTGCAGCATGCTACAGTGGGACGAGAGGCCCTAAACCTTCATATTCTCCGTGTTCCCGCTTTCCAGCCACATAACAAGAACTGGATAGGAACACGAATCATTTGCAGTATTTCCTTTACAAGAGGCAAGTTCATTCACACATATGACCATAATCTTAAAAATAACCAAGTAACTTTATTTCACTTGTTCCACCTGGCATTCAAAACACTTTGATCAGCCCTGAACTACAGCAGAAAATGGGGCTTGGAAGCAGGTGCCCCGGGAGCTCCCAGCTCCACCCCCAGGCCTGTACTCGCTGTGTTCACGGCAGCAAGATCCTGCGCCACCAGACGCAGGGTTTCATTCCGCCATGACCGCAGAACTGAGAACTGAAAGGTGGCTAAACCAGTAACCGCACCTACCTTCTGTGACTTCTCAGCTACCATGAGGACCAAATCAAAGTCGTAGGTCCCGAGAGAATGATCATATAAGTCATTGACGTCTACCAGAAGCAGCAAATACTTCAGGGCCTCCTCAGCACTCACGGCGTCGGGAACAGGTGGAGCGCTGGCTGTCAGCGCGTAGGGAAACAAAACACAACAAAGCCACTTGGGGAAAAAACCCACATTTCTAGCAACATAACCAAAAAGACAAAGTAACTGATTTTCTTGACAGAATTGGATGTTACAGGGCTTCTCCTTCTGTACATTTTTATAGGCAGGTGCTGTAAAAAACAGACACAGGTCTTCAAATGGCAACCCACAAGCCCCACACTAAATGCGTGATGGGGCGCTGACCATGGTGGGTGAGCTCCCCAGAAGCCGGCAAGCCTGGTGCCACACTGTCTGTGAACGGGACTTCTACCTTGAAGCTCGTGGACCTTCTGCAGCACAATCTCCAGCTCTGGGGTTGTTTTCTTCACGTGAGAGGTGAGTATGGACAGGCAGTACCTGAGGTGGGAAGCGAAGAACCCCAGCATGAGAATGAAGAGCGGAGTAAGGACATCAGTACACTCCTGTGACTCATAGTCCCCGACTAGTGAGAGTGCACATACTTGTCGGGGTTTATGCTCTCCATGGCTGCTCTCAGAGCGTCACAGACGACGTCTACTTTTTTCCCATCGGGATCCTTGGACAGCTGGACAGTGCTGGCAACTGGCGGAGGATACATGGTCTTTGTAACATCTTCTTCCCTAAGAGCAAGTTATTAAGAGGTCACTACCTGAACACGGGTCCCGGCTGCCAAATGACGGACGTATACCCAGGCAGGTTGAGGAGGGAATAAAAATGACTTTTGGCAAATTCACAAAAGGTGAAAACAAAGAAACAAACTGAAAAATGAAACATTTTTATACAAGACTCGTACGGTGATGTTATAGATGTTTTATTCACAGTAGCCCCGCACTGCGTAGACAGGCGGCCACCTCCAGGAAACAAATAAACAAACTGTAGCGTATCTGCACTAGGGCACACGACTGAGGGGTAAACATAAAGGAACTAGTGATACCAGTAAAAACACGGGTGAATCTCAAAGTAATATGCTGAGAGAGAGCAGCCTAAATTACACAGAGTAAGAGTAAATACTGTATTTTAAGAGTAAATACTATATGCTTCCACTTAAAAGTTCTTCAACAGGCAAAACTGATCTACAGTGAAAAACTCCCAGCAGTGGTTGCCTAGGGGGTGGGGACAGGACGGACTGACACGAGGTTTGGTGAACTTTCTGAGGTGAAGGAAATGTTCTCTATCTTCACGGACATCTGGGTTACATGGAAGTTCGCACTGGTCAGAACTCACTGAACACTGCATTTATGATTTATGCATTTTACCACGCATGAATCTGACCCACAGAGAATGCACTCTAGTCAGTGTTCTATGAAGTGAAATACTGAGACATAAAGTGGGCTGAAGGCTACAATTAACTTAAAATCTGCATTAAAAAAGATGAATAATGGATGGATAGACGGTACGTCGTGACAAATGAAACTATGAACTAGAAAAATATGAACTAGAGAGTCTAGATGGTGGTACAGGATGCTAATTGGAAACTTTTATGTTTAAAAAAAATTTTTTTAAGGGGCACCTGGGTGGCTCAGTGGGTTAAGCTTCTGCCTTCGGCTCAGGTCATGATCCCAGGGTCCTGGGATTGAGCCCCACATCGGGCTCTCTGTTTAGCGGGGAGCCTGCTTCCTCCCCTCTCTCTCTGCCTACTCACAAACTCTCTGTTTGTCAAATAAATAAATTTTTTAAAAAATCTTAAGAAAAAAATTTTTTTTTAAGTTGGAAAAAAGTCATTGCAGAGAAACATACCATTTGATTTCTTTCTTTCTTTCTTTTTTTTTAAGATTTTATTTATTGGGGTGCCTGGGTGGCCTCTGCCTTCGGCTCAGGTCATGGTCTCAGGGTCCTGGAATCAAGCCCCGAATTGGGCTCTCTGCTCAGTGGGGAGCTTGCTTCCCCCTTTCTCTCTGCCTACCTCTCTGCCTACTTGTGATCTCTCTTTCTCTCTGTCAAATAAATAAATAAAATCTTAAAAAAAAAGATTTTATTTATTTATTTGAGAGAGAGGGAACACAAGCAGGGGGGTAGTGGGAGAGGGAGAAGCAGGACTCCTGCCGAGCGGGGAGCCTGATTCAGAGCTTGATCCCAGGATCCTGGGATCATGACCTGATGAGCCAAAGGCAAATGCTCAATGACTGAGCCACCCAGGTGGCCCTGATTTCAACTTCGTAAGACAAATAGTCTTATATGTACACCTAAAAATAGCCAATTATAATTCTAAATGACATATTTTCAAGTCTTAGTTTTAAATAGGCTGATTTTAAAAAGAAGGGAAAAGGGCAAAAATCTACTACAGGTAGCATCTGAGAGTTACAGTGATAAAAAAAATACCAAACACAAAGCTAATTTTTCTCCTCTAGCTATCTGATTTCCTAAACTAGATAAATTATGGATATGATTCATAAGTTATTCAAAATACTTACTTCAATTCTGTGAAAAACAAATTAATATGATTTACAGAATCAATCTGTCTTATGAAGGTTTCCACATTTTCAAGAAACACCTACCCAACAACAAAAAAAAAAGGATAAAAAATTTTAGTTCCAATCACACAGGATCAAGTCTTAGGTAAGCTAAAGTTAATATCAGATTTAGAAAGTTACCTTAGGGTTGTGGTCATGAATCAGATTGAGATTAATTCTTAGTTTCCTCATACATTCAAATGCTTCTTTAAACATAAGTCTTTAAAGAGACAGAGAGAATGGACAGAAAGGTCATTTTACAAAAACTAAACTCCCTAGACCCAACACCGTTATTATGATATAAACCAGTTATAATTAGAATATAGTCCAAATGCCAAACAACTACTACTGGATTTCTACTTCCAACTCAGAGAATGAAAAATCAGTTACCAGATTTGCTTGCCTTCATAACAGATGGGACTTTTGCACCATGGCAGTCTGAGCACTACATCTCCACATACACACGACAGAGGATCATCACAGAACTTAGGTTAAAGATCACTCTAATACAAAGTTTCCCCAAAATAAACTGAAAATGGATCATTTCCTTCACAACAGTGGCTCAGGCATTCTTGGGTTACAGGCTCCTCTGTACATCTGTCAAAAGCCTTAGGCCTTCTGCCCAAATAAATCTACACAGACATAGTCTTGTGCAATTTCCCTGGGTTCACAGAACATCTAAAACCCATATGGATCCCCTCAGGCTAGAAAACCCTGTCTTATATGATGCATTTCATGATTCTTTCTACTAGGAATACTTATCAGACTATGTAACATACACATCAAGTGTAGGAGGAAAAAAAGCCTCTGAGAATCTGATTGAAGACATACGTAATACAAGTCTTCTATGCTTCTAAGTTTTAAAAACTTTAATAGAATACTTACTATCTTCACATATAAGTCATAACAATAAGCAAACTAGTCATGCACATGGTTCTTACTTGTCCAGCCACTTCCGAATCTGAGATAAAACCAGAGCTCGATGATGAACAACTTCTAAGTTTCCCCTTGGCATCTTAAATAAATCAGAACAATGTTTTTCATTGAATAGAAAAAATTTAAACACCCAGGATACACAACTTCACCTAACTCAACTCTTTATAATGAAGGGAACTACCACGATCCTGTAAAATGAGCACACTTTCAGCAGAATCTAGTTATGCTCAGTATTTATTTTGACTTCCCAGAGCAGCTTCCCTTCTAGCCTCTCTGGGCACAGCCTGTATAAGCACTCCTTTGTATAAAGCTAATGGAGAATCTAGCAAGGAATGGCTTATAATAAATTGTTACAAATAATAATGGGACCTAAAATACAATCTGCAAGAATTGTTTCGTATTGACAGCCTAATGACAATTAGAAACACAGCCTGAAAAATCAGTTTACCTGTAATATAAGCTTTGTGTCCTGGGGCACGACAGTGACAATACGTGAGCCCCTCTCCACCTTCCGCAGAGACTCCCCTTTAGACAGATGGCTGCTGCTCAGACCTGCACGTAATGCTAAAGATACCACTGGCTAAGCCATAAGAATCACAGTCATGACAAGCCACTTTCCATTAACTGCATTTGAAACTGAATATATGATCCAAAATAGAAGAAAGGAGGAATGCCTTGGTGGTTCAATCGGTTAAGGGTCTGCTTTCAGCTCAGGTCATGATCCCAGGGTCCTAGAATCGACCCCTGGAACAGGTTACCTGCTCAGTGGGGAGTCTGCTTCTCCTCCTCCTTCTTCCCCCTCCCCTTTGCTTGTGCTCTCTCTCTCTCTCAAATAAAGAGAATCTTTAAAAAAAAAAAAAACAAAAAAACCAAGCCCACAAAAACAAAATAGAAGAAAGCAATTAATAGCCACTTACCCCTTTGCTCCTCACTCAACCTTGAAACCAGTAGCCTTTCTGACACACAATCTCATTCCTGGAACCTGCCCTCTCTCACAGAGCCCTCATGCATATTCACACATGTAGCTACTCCACTGATTCAGAAAACAGGGAGGATGCAGTTTCTCTATTTCTTAGTACTATCACTACACTGTACTCACATCAGTGAAAGAGTCCCAGTTTCCAAGTTGGAAGCAAAGACAGGAAGTGGAGTTTTCTAGAATAAGGTGCGGGCGTGTGCGTGCACGTGCGCACACACACACACAGCGGGGAGGGGACACATGGAATTGAAGGTAAAACAGTTTCCTATAAACCATAAGATGGAGTCTTTCAGACCTACAATGGAGGGTGGTCACAGTGAGCAAAGGAAGATTACAAAGTTGTTAGAGCCAGTTTGTATCTGCATGGTAACCCAGGTAAAATACTGTATTAGTTATATAATCTTGAAAAAGTTTTGTTTAATTTCACAACGTTCTGCTCCAGGAAGGACCTCCATCTCTGGAAGTGCTTTGCTGACTCATGCAGAATACTGAACTGATATACTGTGTTGAGATTAGGGGCTAAGTACATGAATTCTAAAGGTTTTCTTTCTTTTTCTTTTTTTAAAAGATTTTATTCACTTGTGTGACAGAGAAAGAACACTAGCAGGGGGAGCAGGAGAGGGAGAAGCAGGCTCCCCTGAGCAGGGAACTGGATGTGGGTCTCCATCCTAGGACCCCGGGATCATGACCTGAGATGAAGGCTGACACTTAACTGAGCCACCCAGGCACCCCTAAAGGTTTTCTCACAGTCTAGAACTCTATGATAAAAAGCCAAAGTAAGTGATGAACTTTAAAGTCCTTTTGTCAAAGGACAAAAGATAATAGAAGAGGGACTATTTTCTACTATACACACTGAACACTTACCGTTAAATGAAGCATCTCTCAAGCAAAAACACTGGCAGGTATGGGAATGTGTTGTCAACAACAAAAATTCACCATACACTGCAAATGATGTGATATTTGAAGCAACCTACAAGAAGGCAGAGGGAAAACTTAGCTTTGTTACTTGGAGTCAATACTGAAAAGGATCCTACACCAAACCAAGCCTTGTTACCTCTGTGTCATTGATGGAAAAGCGACACCTGTCACTCAGACCAAGGACACATTCCTGCAAAGAAACAAAACCGAAATTACAAACAACTCTAACCAAACTAGTTAAACCTAATTTTTCTATCCCATAATTCTATTGCCCTGTGGTTTCATGTCTAAGTCCATGTCAAGACTGAATAAAAAAGATACCTATCCTCATGGCTACCATCTTCTCAGTAGCCACTAAACCCCTCAAAACTCTTCTACCAGACCCTGTTCATTTCCTTCATTCTCCTATCGGAGGGGATCGTCATATCTATACTGATAGACTACAAATTCCAGAAGAGCGGGGATTAGTCAGCTGTTTCGTTCTACAACCGCTGTATCCTACCACCCACCACAATTATAGACATTCCAACATTTGGTGAATGGCAAACTCCGAATACTATTTTTGATATTACACTTCTGCTGTCCCCAAATGGTAAATAAAACTAACTCTGATGATCTGTACAATGGGGGCTAAAAGTCTGACAATCACATTTTTCTATCTCTTATAAGTTATTCCTATTAGGAAAGGAATCAATTAGCCACTACATACACGTCAGACAATCTCTTAATTCCATTTCATAGATGAAAAAGCTGAGGTTCAGAAATTTCTCACTGTTGCCCTTAGATTAAGTGGAGCCCCAGGTCTACCTCTAAAGCCCATGTTCTTTTACCTAATGCCGGCAGTCCCTGGACCACTGCTCTAAGTGGTAGTTTTCTGCCCTGTGTTCACTTGCCTCTCCTCCAATCATGGCCAATTCAGTCTGTGTGCATGGATAAGGAAACTGAACAGGAAATCCACCAGGGTTCTTCCATGGCTCCACAGCCAGAGAGGGTGACTCTGCAGGATTGGCAGATGAAGTTTACACAAAGCGGGTATGCTCACCATGAAACTGTCACATCAATACTTGCTGAAACACTTAACATGCTATTTGGATCACTTTCCAAATATATTTTGGAAATTCATTAGAACACTCGGGTCCATTACAGAATATACCTGCCAATTCTACACCACAGCTTAGGGTTTCCCCCGACAGTTAAAAGACCTAACCATCAACGTAGCCCTGATAAGAAACTCACAAGTACACATTCTCAAGAATTAAACATTTATGTAAATCATAAACATGCTTTCCTAACATTCTGATACTCACCCCAAAAGTACTTAAGTATCTGGCCACCAGCCAGCTGCAATGCTACTGACTTGGTCTTGGAACTGCAACACAGACTGATGATGATTCCATCCACTGTCACAGATGAACTGATGAAAGTAAAAAAATAAAATTTTTTTTTAAAAAGCAGGAATCAGTGTGTGAACAGACCACTTTTCTCAAAAGCAGTGGTATCCCACTGATTTTGCAGAAACAGGAAAAGAAATAAACAATTTCCCTTTGGCCTGCACTGCCTATTTCAATACAAAATAGATATAATACATACACACACATGCACGCATATGCACATTGACAGACAAATATTGCCAGCAGAAGGCCAAAGTAATGACCTGTCACACGACACTGTTTTCCACAATGCCAAGAAGCTAGATGTCTCTGCTGTGAGGTCATCACTCCCATGCCAGCAGCAACTTAATACAACTTATAACAACCAACTCCCTTCATTAGATATGCATGGTATCATTTCTGTCTCCTTAAAATGTATACTGCGGTAAATAAAGCAGTGAGTCTATAGGAAAATGAGCATACTCGGTATCTCTCATTGCTATCATATTCATTCATGGAAACTGGTGGGTCTTCATAATGAGAAGAGAAGAATCTGTTCCTGTCATATTTTTTCCTGTGTCAATGAACGGAGAGTAGACATGCTTTAAGAGAAGTGGAAGAAGTAGCAATAAAAGCAAATGTTGCCAATCTTAACATTTATTCAAAGAATTTTTAGCCAATATATAAAAAAACTCAAAATGCCCCAAATTTTGTGAGGATAAATGATCTGCAAATAGGTTAAGAGGACAGATTCCAGAGCAAGACTGGCTGGGACTGGATCGAGGCTCTACCTGCATGATGTCAGGCAAGTTACTGAACTGCTCTGTGCCTTAGCGGTTTCAGCTATAAAACAAGGACGCTAATAATACATACTTCCAAGAGGTAGCATGAGAAAGAACTGAGTTACCACAGGAAAAGCACTGAAGAGTTTGTTTTACAAAACTTAAGCTATAATAAATATAAGGCATTAAAAGCTATAAGCTCACCAAGGGACTTTATAGTCCCTAAAGACATTAATATTTTATAAGAACAAAATGCTTTGAGAAACAAAAGTCAAAGCAGCAGAAATATATTTTAAGTAACTTCTCATTTCCTTTACAGCAAATGAAATGATCTAGTTTTTCTTTCTACAAGATGATGATAAAGAATTTCAAATTTGGAGAAGCAGAAATGTATACAAGTTAGGTATTTCTAATGTAAATTGCTCTACCTTTTATTATTTTTAATTAAGCTTTTATTTTAATTCTAGCGTAGATAACAGTGCTGCCTTACTTCAGTTGTGTAACAGAGCGATTCAGCACTTCCAGACATCTCCCAGCGCTCATCACAGTAAGTGCACTCCTTAATCCCCATCACCTGTGCCACCCATCCCTTCCACCCCCATCCGCTCTGTTTTTTTATTTTATTTTTTTTCAAGACTTTAATTATTCTTTTGACAGAAAGAGACCCAGTGAGAGGCAGGCAGAGAGAGAGAGAGGGAAGCAGGCTCCCTGCTGAGCAGAGAGCCCGACGAGGGATTCGATCCCAGGACCCTGAGATCATGACCTGAGCCGAAGGCAGCGGCTTAACCCACTGAGCCACCCAGGCACCCTGCTTTTTTAAATTAAGCTCCTGGTTATCGGAGTTGTTGCACATAGCTAGGAAACTTTCTGTACCCGTCCAGATAGTCACAAAAGGCTTTGTAAAAACAGGAAGTACTATGAGTCAAAGAATAGGAGTTAACGAATACACTAGAATATATTTTATGTATACAATGAAGAAAAGTTCCTAAATTTTGCAGCAAGGGTTTTCATTGAAAATTGAACTCTAACTAGGAAACCCTTAATTACAAATGAGTGTGAAGATTAAGATCAGCTTGTTTCATGAGCCAAGTTTTGACACTGGAAGCCTGAGGATTCTTAGAGCTGTCCAGGCCATGCCATCTACCACACAATGGGGCTTGCGTCACATGAAACAGCCTCACTCGTTACCTGAAACCTGTGACAAACATGCAGTGTGAAACTGAAGCAAAACTCAGGGCCAGGGAGCAGTGAAATTTTAGCAGGGATGACTTTCTATTAGTACTTGTAGTCACGTGCCCAAGAGAACACAGAGAAGCCAGAAGCAGCATTCAGAAGTCACCATATCCACTGAAGTGAATGTACACGGACCTTATCATTGATTTTAGTAACTAACCAGGGTAACCACAGTGGCTAATTCTCTTGGGCTAACAGTTACCTGCTGGAGGGTAAGTATATGCTGAATTAAAAATTGTAACACATCTTACAAATGTTTTGACCCATCTATTGATATCTGTCCTATGGTCCAGTACCCCTGGATGCATTTTTAGGTTTGTATTGTGACATGACTCAAAACTACACTTAACCATCTTGCTAAGTGTGTTTAACAAGGAAGCAGTTGCCCTCAACCTTGCTTGCTAGAAGTCAAAAGAGTCCTTTACCCAGCAAAGACAAAAGCATAACCCCACAGAATGCAGGAGCACATGGAATGCAGGGAAGTGTGGAGATACCTAATACTGAGCTGTCCGTGCTCGTCATCCGTCTCAGAAGGGGCCACAGTCAGGTGGTGAATGACAGACTGTGCACAGGACTGACCGTGGCTTACAGCCAGGAAAACGTCTTCTTGAATCCAGGTGAGAAGGCTGAGCTTCAGAGGGTTTACTTCTTGATCGTCACCATTCTCAAACTGAATTCTGTTTTAAATATTGAAGAATATCTAAATGAATTTAGATATAACATGAATAAAGCTCTAATATCACTGAGATTTTCCTAAATGATTTTTAGATTTAGATTTTCCTAAATAAAGAATGAACCACCGTGTACAGAGTCAATTCCTAATTATTTAGAGGGACAAAACCTGCAGTAATGCCAGAATGTTTTTCTATTTATTTACATCTCCTATATTCTGAGATCTTCCGGTTTGAAGAGAACACCTCAGGAAACTGACTACACAAGAAAATCACTTGCCCCAGGCCTTACACTAACAAACCCCAGAGGTTTTCCACTGTCACCACTTACCTGCATTCAAACCAGGCACCAACAGATGTGTGGGTCTCCGCAGAGTGGGTTATTTTTAAGCATCTCAGGTCATAATGACTAATTAGCTTCAGAAATGGATCTCTGGCTTCTAATACCTGCCTCCTGTAGCATTACTACCTTAGAGGACAGCAGGTTTTTGCCAACTCAGGGGAACCCCTAATGTCTACTTCTCCTGCCTTTTAGCCTAAGTGGCAAATCCTTAGCATGCACTAAAGAAGCTGGGTCACTACCCTAATCTTCCTACTCAACCAGCTCTCCCTGGTCTCAGTCCCTCCACTGTGTTCCTCCCCACATAGGGGCATTCCCATCTGGTTCCCTCCATCATGGCCAGTGCTCCCAGGGCATCTCTGCCAGTCCTAAACTCCTCTCTTCTTCAAAGATCAAGATAAGCATTCATGTCCTTCATGAAATCTCCTAAATGACCGGGAGCTATCCTCTCAATTTTTTAAAAATCAAATAATATTCTAAATTGCCTCACACTTCCTAGTTTGCCTTAAGTCTGTCCTCTAGTGGGTTCAGTTCTGTGAAATAACCCACATAAATGTTCTTTGAAAACGACTAAGCATTATACAGACAGCCCCCAAATCATAGGTTGAAAATTTATACACGTTCATTAACCATACTGCATATATTTAAGAAACATATTACTTATGAAATTCAGTCAGTTTATTATCCCTATTAATTTATAAATAATTTATTTACAGTGATTACAAACATGTGCTTATCAAGTAGAATTAAGTCTTGGATTCTCACAGAAGTGGTATTATAATTAATAATTAGCTTCAGGGTCATTTTACAATACTTACAGTGTACCTAAGGTACTCATTTATACCTAACCATTTATATATTGTTTTAAAGAGAAAATGCATTCTGATTTCCAACCTGGGAAACTCAAAATGCAGCAACCCAAAGTTCTGGAGTATGGGATGGGACAGAGACTGCATTCGGTCAACCTTATGTAAACAACGCAGACCCCCTCATGTACATAAGTCAATGAGGCTTGGTCTTACCATCCTCATCTCCACCTTTCCCACACAGAGAACCAAGGGCTACTGGAGGAAATGGGTTCTAAGCCAGCTACCAGCTTGGCTCCATTGCCACCCATCAGCACATGGCATTCAGATCTATAGATAACTGACTTCCCCAGCTGACTAAAACACCAGGGCCCAGGCATTGTATCTACTTCTTGTTCCACTCAGCAACAGGTGTGGAATAGTAACAGCTACTCCAGAGGTCCAAGTTAATTGCAAACAACCTACTTGTATCTCTTTTCCAGATGAGGTGTTCTAAGTGAAACTTTAAATCCATTTCCACCCACAGCTCCCAGCTTCACTGTAGAATCCACACTTGGACTATCACCTAAAACACAAAAACAGTTACTATCACAATAAACTACACACATTTTCCTTGACGCTAAAGGTATTGAATTCTGCATTTAATGGGTTCTAGAAGGTAATTCACTTTAGATATAGAGAGATCAGAAACAACCACATCTCAACCTCTTTCTTAAATCTCTGTCTGCCTTTCAGGCTGAAAGTTCAGAACCATTTGAAAACAAGGCTGCCAGTATCATGTGCCAGTATAATTTACAACATAATCATAGAACTCAAAAACACCTTTCAGCTTCTCCTGGACATCAGGAAAGCAACTAGCAACTGACAGAAATTGGATGGTGAAAGGACAACTGGATTAAAAGCTAGAACACATAAGCCAAGATCCTCGTCCATTCTTGTTCAAGCAAAGTGCAAAGACCCTGGCATTCTCTTCCCTCATCTATGGAACAGAAAAACACCAGCTCTGATGCCGCTCCTAGGAAAGCTGTGAGATCAACTAGAAATATGTGCAGAGGCAATGAGAACTGTAAACCATGGTAAAGACATAATAAGATACTATGCTACTTCCAGGGTGAATGTTATTCTTAAATCACTGACTCTTTAAGTTCAACAAACAAAAGGAAGTGCTCTTATAAACCAGAGTGGGGTTAGACTGCCCCACCCCCCAAAAATCCCACAAGACAATTATATATCAATATATATCAATTACATATCAATATCAATTATATATCAATCAATTATGTATCTCTCTATATATTAATATCATAATAATGATATTAATTACAAACGTCAAAGTTTTTAGAAACACTGGAGCTAAGGCAACACCACACTGTAATTTGATTTTGTGCAAGAGGGACTTGGCTCAGAACATCTTAGTAACAATTTTTGAACATACCACATTTATAAACAGAAATCTGGTTACTGGCGTCCAGGATTGCAAGGTCATTACTCTTCTGGGGGTGTGCAGAGAACATGACCTGATTCACAGGGTGTGGGAGCAGCAGTCGGTAGGTGCACATAGGAGGTGGAACCACACTCTGTCGGAAGACTGTCACCAATACCTTATCTGTGTATGAGAGAGGGGAGAGATTAGATACATGGATGTTTAATTTGTAAAATGGAGCATGTGACAGCACAGTACCGCTAAGAATGGGGGTAGAAAATATATAGCAATTCCTAAAAATGTTTGCTGTTTCTTTTTTTTTAACATAAATAAGCTTAAACACAATATACAGGGAAAATTAAGTATCAGGGCTCTGTATCTGACTACCGTCACCTCCACGCCCAGAGGAGTCCAAATCTGACTACTGTCACCTCCACGCCCAGAGGAGTCCCAACTCTTACGAAAAAGGGGGAAAAGGCCCGGGTTCCAGCTTGAAACCAAGGCCAGAAACCAAGCCAGACTGAATTAAGGGTATGATTCTCTTGAAAATCGTTAAACGACCCCCTATGCATGTTTTTAGTAATAAGACATATCTGATTAAACCATCTGGACAAACACAGAATTATAAAATCCGTATTAGGACTACTACACAGAACAAAATTAGCACTCCCGGGCACATTACAATCTTAGAAACAAGTTTTTCTTTGTTATCAGCAATAAGTAAACTGTCTTTTCAGGTGAAATTGCCCCAACTTCCTCCCCCTCATCAAACAAAAAACACCAACCGATCCTCACACTAGACAGCTGTCTGTGACTTGAACATACTGTACAGATTATATAATTAATAAGTATTATACCAAAAGCAGCCCGAATCGGGGAGTGCAAGGGCCAATGTAAATCTATGTCAGGGCAAAAAGGTAAGGCCAGCACACCCAATGCCACAGGACCACTGCCGTCTTCCTCCATACCTGGGGTCAAAATTTTCAATGTCTTCAAAGACCAGACAAGTAAATTCGTGAAGACTACAGATGGAACTGGGGTGGGCAGCAACAGGGGTGAGGAGGAAGGACTATGGCTCTCAGAAGAGTACATGCCCCCACTAAGGGCATCCCCATTCAATCAAAACAAAACACTAAGTAAAAATAAACCGAACCACCAAAGCACCACACACATCAAAATTCCCCAATTTTAGTCAAACCACATCTGCAGGCAGAGGCTCATGGACGCGCTTCCCAGCTCCTTACTTCCATCAATGACAGCCACGTTCGCCATGTCACTGGAATTCTCTCCTGAGCTCCGGTCAGTCGTCCAGTGCCAGTCGTAGCAGAGGTAATGCCAGCCGTGACAGAGAACGTGCAGCCGGGACGGGGTCAGCGGGTCCCACATCAGAGACACGAGCCTGCTCTTCCCGCAGGTGCTGAAGGGCAGACTCTGCTTGAGATACCAGTGATAGTTCCCCACAGTCCAGAGCTGCACTGCAACGGGAAACACAAGGACGGCCACATCAGATGGCAGACAACCAGACTTCCCATCACCTGCCGGGCAGGGGGAGGGGGATATTGTTTCTTTTTCAAATGACCCCTCCTGCTCAGCATCTTCATCCAAATAATACTGACGATAATAATAGTCAAGAAGTAGCTTTCCCTGGGGATGAACAAAGGCCAGAAGCACACGTGTTCAGGTTGTCTCTACTTTCAAACTTTAGGATCATGAGGACAGAAAGTTACTAGGATGACAGTGCTTTAGTGAGTTGTTTTTTCATACAGATTTATAAAGAAGAAAATCAGGCAATTAGATTAAAAGTATTAAAACACTCAATCTGAGAGCTCGAGATTAGTATCGCTCTGCTGTATTAGGCTGATTATTTTCCCCCAGGTGCTTTCCCTACAGTTATGTCCCAGGTGATCTGATATTAAGCATGACTCAGCTCTCCGAGAAAAGTCACTACTTATCCTTTATCAGCAGCCATCCCTTCCAACATCTTTTAAAAGAATAAGACCTAATGCTGGGGTAGGGAGGAGATGGGAGAGATGTTGGTCAAAGAGCACAGACTCTTGAGTTCAAGTTCTGGGGAGCTGATAAACAGCACGCTGACTGCAGGTAACAGCCTATATGGTACACTTGAAAGCTGCTGTGAGACTACGTCTTAAATATTCTCACCATATTAACCAAACTGGGAATTACGTGAAGTGAAGGATGTTAATCAACTTCACTGTGGTAAACATGTCACAACATATACATGTATCACATCATCCCAGTGTACATCTTGAGCTTACACAGTGTTGTAGCTCAATAAGGCTGGGGGGAAAAGACCTAATCATGTCGAAACCAATCTTTAAACACTTCTACCAAGCTATAAGTTGCTAAGTTAGACCACATACTCATGTTCTGTGAGGATAAAGGGGCTGTTCTATGCCATCCTTTTATCCTAAACATACCACGGTGCCAGCCCCTGCCACCTGACCTAATCAGTGGTCCGCAACTCTGGCTGCAGGTTATCACTAACTTGAGAGCTTTTTTATTTTAATTAAGCACTGACGAATAGTCCCCATTCTAACACACTGAATCCAACTCTGAGATGAGGCCTGGATGGCATTTTTTTCCTAAAGGTACAGGCAGCATTGAGAAGGATTGTGCCGTGAATGAATAAACAAATCACTTCTAGATAATATTTCAGTTCTATTGATTAAAAAGTTTGAAAGCTGCTTAAAAAATAAGCAACTAAAAAGATTTATGAACAAAAATATTCAGTGCATTGCTATTGACAGGAAAAATTACAAAACTTCAAATGCCTAACAGTCTGAGATTTAATAAGATGTGGCACAAATGAGTATTATATAGCAATTTAAAATGATGCCCACGGGGCGCCTGGGTGGCTCAGTGGGTTAAGCCACTGCCTTCAGCTCAGGTCATGATCTCAGGGTCCTGGGATCGAGCCCCGCATCGGGCTCTCTGCTCAGCAGGGAGCCTACTTCCTCCTCTCTCTCTGCCTGCCTCTCTGCCTACTTGTGATCTCTGTCAAATAAATAAATAAAATCTTTTAAAAAAAATAATAAAATAAAATGATGCCCATGGGTACTTGAAATGGAAACGTTTGTGACATTATAAATCTACAAGTATCATATACTTAACTGAGATCATAGCTGTATTGTTTCATACACATAAAATGTGGAAGACAAGAAAATTTTAATAGTGCTCATTACTGAGCAATAGAATTATGGAAAAACTTTTGTTTCTTCTCATCCTTACTTTCTAATACTTTCACATACTACACATACACTGAAAAATACTTATCTACAATCTGATCTACAATAAAAAGGTAGAGAGATGGTTTGTTCTTGTAGCTAATGCCATTTCTCTTTCACTGCTACAGCTTTCCTGTGGCTAGCACTTCAACTTCCTGCAGCAACACCATCCATGCAGAGGAAGCACTGATGGCTTTGACAGTTGGTTTCATATGTCGACTTGGCTAGGCTATGAGGCCCAGCTATTTATTTATTCATTATTATTTTTTTTTTTTTTTTAAGATTTTATTTATTTGACAGACAGAGATCACAAGTAGGCAGAGACAGAGAGAGGGGGAAGCAGGCTCCCCGCCGATCAGAGAGCCCAATGCGGGGCTAGATCCCAGGACCCTGGGCTCATGACCCGAGCTGAAGGCAGAGGCTTTAACCCTCTGAGCCACCCAGGCACCCCGATGCCCAGCTATTTAAACAAACACTAGTCTAGATATTGCTGGAAGGTTATTTGGTAGATGTGATTACCTTTCACAATCAACTCTAAATACAAAAGAGTATCCCTCAGAACGTGGGTGGGTCTCATAGAAAAAGAGTTTATGGCCTTAGGAACAAAAACTGAGGTTTCTCAGAAAAGGAATTTCTCAAGACTGTATCACAGAACCTGCCTGAGTTCCAGACCGTAGGCCAGTCCTTACAGATTTAAGACTCAAGACAGCAACATCAACTCTTCACTCAATTTCCAACCTGCCAGCCGCCCTGAGTCTATTTGTCTAGAGAACCCTAATTGATACATGACTAAAATCCATAAATAATCAAAACTAAACGACTCCCTCATCTCCACCTATCTATCCCCTCAGTTACCTCTGATTCTACTACAGGACAAAGTGCAAGGGAGGAAAACAACTCCACAGCCTACTACTTACAACCACATTTTATGCAGTGCAAGACTCAGATACTAGCGCTGTCTCACCATAGGTTTGTAGCGTGCAATTTTCTTCCCTCTGAAGGTCTTCCAGCCAAACTGCAAGCACAGTGGAATCTGCATTCCAGAGCAGGCCATTTACCTAGTAGGAAAAAAAAGACATGTCGCTGGCTTTTAACTATGTATATATTTCAAAATCTTTATCAGAGCTGAATTCCCTGCTCTCACAAGCCAAATAATCCCACTACTTGAGCTGATGCCAGGCTATAAATTATGAATTTAATAATGCAAATCTAGGTAATATGTCATTATGTATAGGAAATGTTAAAAAATGCATTATTCTTAAAAATTTAAGACTTAACCAAATGCAAATTGACATTTTTAGACAGCAAGTTGGCATTTTTAGACAACTGGGGAAATTGGAACATGAACTAGGTATTAGGATAATAGTAAGGAATTATTACTAATCTTGTAAGGTGTGATAATGGATCTACTTCTTAGAAATGAATATTAAAGATACAATTTCTAAAATTAAAACCCCAGGAAATAAAAACATGTGTGTGTTTAGGTTAGAAGTGGTGACTGCGTGAAAACGCTACAAAACGTTGGCATCTTTTGAAAGTGAGTACAAAGGACATGGGCGTTCATTAAATTCTTCTCTCAACTTTAACTTCAATTTTTAATTTACTTGCAACATAATTTTAGATATTTATGTTTATATAATTAAAGCTCACCATTTGGTGTTTCTGTGTCCCTAATGGGACACAAGTCACTTAAGGCTTAAATGTTATTAATGAAAAGTACCTACCACTGGAAGCACCACGCTTTTGTTCAAATATGAGAATTTCTATTTCTATCTGTGTTTTACCTCGGGTACAAAAGAATGCCATTTCTCCTTTGCCAAAGATCCTTAAAAAAAAAAACTCTTTCAAAAATGATTCAATTGTAAGAAACCACTATTTTTATCTCTGTCTACTCTGGAGCTTCTCTTTACATGCCCATATCAGATAAAAGCCTCTATAGCTGTGGGAAGTCCTCTCAATTTGAAACAACTTAGGCACTTACCTTAACCTCATCTTTGAGGAAAGGAAGCGTAAAATGTCCATGAAGAAGGCCATTTTTCTCAAAAAACACAATATCCTGCTGATTAGGTTTCTCTTGGGTAGATGCAATCAAACTACCTGAGGGCCTTAAAGCAAACCCGAGCGTTAGGACATCCGAAAACACAGCCCGCGGGTTAAGAACAAGAGGAAAGTCAGAGAAATGATTTCTCCAACAAAAAATTTCCACCCAAGGAAGGTTTAAATCGCACACGTCTCTTGCCAAGCATGTCAGCCTAGTGTGGACTACACCTGCCCAGAGGAGAGATGCCTCTTCCTAATCCGCACAAAGGCTCCACTTGCCCACAAAGACTTACAAATTTTGACTGCACCAGTGTGACTTCTAAAAAAGAAAACAATAAATTTCCAAAACTATTCCAAATACAATGTCCTATAAAAACATAATGTAGCTCTCCTTCAAGTCTATGACTTCAGCAACTATTCCATGCTCAGGTGCTTCGTAAGACTTCTCAATCAACTTAAAATATCCCAATCACCTCATCTTGTTCATATTTGTCTCTTTGCTCCATCATTCAATTGTCACTCAAACACTGGTGGGAAACATGATGTCTAAAGCCCAGAGACCTAGGAGTTTGGCGTGTAACAGATGCTACTGAGAAGGAAACATTTCCTCGGACTTTACTCAGGGCAGCTGCAGAGACCGGACAGGAGGTAAACTGAGCCTGAATCCAGCCTGCGTCTTCCTCGGCAAGCAGAACCCTCTAGCAAAAGAGCTTGTGGCCTGTGCAGAGAAGAGAGCCCTTTTCCTAGTTTTCACCAGAGCTCCACTGCCCCCTAGAGCTTTGTAGACTATGACTTCCCTTCTAAGCACCACTTTCTGTGATACACAATGGCTTCATACAGGCCTGCCCTATAACTTGTAAAATGTGTGGGCCTTGGAATGACATCTGTGAAGAAGCTCTGAATCCATTATTCAAATTGAATTCAAACTTAAGAAAAACTAAAACGAAAAAGATATGGGCTTATGGCCAAATGAGAAGTTAATATCCTTTTGAGTTACTTTAACACCTGTACTCAACAGGTACCACTATCCCTACCAGTAGTTCCAAGATCCTCTCAGAGGAAGAAGTTACAAAGTTTCTTCTCCCACTCACTTCCAAGCCAGAGCTGGTCCCAGTCCTGCCACAGGCTCACTGGTTGACTGCAAGGCAAACTCTCGGTTCCATACTCTGACCTTCCGAGCTCCTGGGCAGCAGGCAGGGTTAAAATAAACAAACTTAGAATGTTGTCAAGTCAGAACTATTCAAACATCTCATTAATGAAAACCACCAAGTAGATTAATCTGGTTAAGAATTTGTATCCAACAGGTAGGAGGCTGGACCTCAAAGAATTCTTCTAGTTCTTAGCTCTAAATGCATTTAATATCTAAAGCACCACCTTGTATGTATAATTTTAGAAAGCAAAAGGAAGAGGGGCGCCTGGGTGGCTCAGTGGGTTGGGGCCTCTGCCTTCGGCTTGGGTCGTGGTCCTGGGGTCCTGGGATTGAGCTCTGTGTCGGGATCCCTGCTCAGCGGGGAGCCCGCTTCCCCACCCCCCCCAACACTGCCCACCTCTACTTGTGATCTCTGTCTGTCAAATAAATAAATAAAATCTTTTTTAAAAAAAAAGAAAGCAAAAGGAAGAAAACCTTCTTCAACTTCGTAAAATAATTTTTTTTCTTTACCTACAATTTATTTCCATACCTGTCTCTGGGCAAACAACACTCACAGCAAAAAACTGGCCGTCACCACGCCACGTCACTTGTGGTCTATGGTCATCCCAGGGCAAAGCCGACTCGTACTAAAGAGGCGAAGGAACACAAATGTTACTTGAGGACTTAAATGGCCCAGAATCAAACAAGCCCCAGGCTATTAAAGTTACATCTTTTACATGAGGTTTCAGCTATCTAGAAAACCAACTTTACAGAATCCTCAGGAAGCCTTCTAGAAGGTCTCTTAGGCCCAGAAATCAAGAAGAAAAGAGAACAAAACAAAATCTATCTTCAGGCATAAAAAAAAAGTGGCCTCCAAGCACAGCAACACAGGAAAAGAGCTGCACATCTGGATATTAAATATAATGAGCTCAGGAATCTGCCAGATAACTAGAATAAAGAAATAAATGTTTCATTTATCTAAATGTAAGGGGTTAGAGTTCTGGTTCTTTGATGACTATGTAAGCTTCACAACAGTATAGGGACGAGTTAAGAAGATGAGAGGAAGGCAGGCAGGGAAAACCAGAGGCGGTAAAGCCAGTAGCAATGGGTGAAAACACAGAAGAACTCTATGTTCCACAGTATGGGAAGAAGAAAGGTCTCCAGTGCCACCTGCATCTTAATCCTGAAGGCCTTGAAGACAAAGGCTCCCCATTCCAGTAACAGGGTGCAGCAGAATGGTACCAGCGCCACACTCTGCACAGGAGGGAGTACACCGGCCATCTAACAAGACCTAATCTCAATGACACTGCCCTATGGCAGAGAACACAAACTCCTCTAGTGAAGGGTTAAGAGATGACAGACAAAAAATCACTATGGATGGAAAATGTAAATGACAGGCAGTGTATTACTGATCCACCTGTCCCACAGAGCTCATGGAAATGTCTACATGTAACATAAATGATATGCTTCCATTTGCTGAGCCCAAATCTTGGGATCATTCTCAACTTTTCTCTCTCACCCCACATTTAATCCATTATCACTAACTCCTATAGTTCTACCTTCAAAAGGTATTGATAAAAAAGGAAAACAAAGAGTTTCACCCAAAGGGAAAAATCATAAAAAGTATCTAATATATGCATTTAGGAAAAAAGTATGAAAACACCCATGTAAATGATCAACAGTGAATGAAGGACAGCAACTCTTTCTGGAAAGGAAGGAAAGAGTAACAGGAAAGGATATACAAAATGTTTCATTTCTATCTGTGATGATATATTTTTTAAACTGAGTATTGGTTATAATTATTCTCTATACTGAGAAGAAATCACAAAGCAACTTGGCAAGAAAAAAGATCTTTCTAGAATGACGCTTTCCCTGAGGGCTCAAAACGGTTTCAGCTTTACTAAAGCACAAGAGCTCTGTCCATTATTAGCCTGTAAGAGGACACCCAGAGTTTCTGGTAGATGGCAAAACTTTTCTATTTGTTCTAGTCAAGGCTCTGTATCCATCAGACCAATCTTACCATCTGCACCTGAAAGGCCGCTTGCCGGCCTTCTGATCCGTGGAACTGCGTCTCCTTCCTGCCCCATCCAACAGTGATAAACTTGCCTAGGGAACAATGGATGGAGAACAGGCACGACAACCAATAAGTTAAATGAAATGAAATAAAAGCAGTTTCATTGCTATTCTTTATTAAGTTAGTCATTGGCAATTATTTGGGTCCTCTCAGACCTCTCAATACATTGACCAGCAAGCACTCAATGTTTGAAAAACCAATATTCCATATTATACACAGCAATGATTTTTGAAGAATTTGAAATGGTCTTATTTGGGAAAGCACTTTACTGCCATCTTATATATTCTGAATTCCCTTGGTAATAGTTAGCAATTCCCACTATGCAAGTAAAAAGAATGAAAATGAAGAATTTACAAGACATGTCCATGGATAAGAACGTTAAACTCAAGACGAGAGCTGGGAATAAAATTCTGATTATAAGCATTCAATCAACTAAATGTATCCCATCTCCCTATCAGTGGCAGAAGGAACTGTAGATTACAGAGTTCACGCCTCACAAAGACACAGACTGTGGAAGCGGCCAAAATTAGAACACAGGTTATCTGCCTTCTAGCCTGAGGTTCTCTCTAAATTGTAATGTTTCTCTTGCATAAAATATGAAATCAGAGATGCTAAAATAATGCAGGCCCCTGTTCCTGGAGGAGCATCAAGCATCTACCGGCAACAGGCACTACAGAGATGTCTCTTAAAGCATCAGCCAGATCCAAAACCCAATACTTCCCTCCTGCCACTGCTTCTGATGAAGCAGGGCTATTTTTATAGTTTCTATATATTATGGATCAGCATGACATTTCCTGTCTGCTTCCCATGGGCACATGTGAGTACTATAATACCTCAAAGCGCACCTTACAGCTATCTATGAGCAGCAATACTACCCCAGTGCACACCCTTGTGCTACTGAAACCTTCCAGAGAGATGTAAAGGACCAAGGAATGAAGCAAGACGACTGTCCCAATGGGAGTAGACAATAAGTGATGGGGTTATAGCAGGGATCAGCAAACTACAGCCTATGTCTACATTTACAAATAAAGTTTTAATAGGGGGCGTGTGGGTAGCTCAGTTGGTTAAGCATCTATCTGCCTTTGGCTCAGGTCATGATACTGGGGTCCTGGGATTGAGCCCCACATCAGGCTCCCTGCTCAGCGGGGAGTCTGTTTCTCCCTCTCCCTTTGCCACTCTCCCTGCTCTTGCGCATGCTCTATCAAATAAATAAACTGAATCTAAAAAAAACAACAAAGCTTTATTGGAACACAGACATGCTCATTCCTTTATGTGTTGTCTACAATTGCTTTCACATTACAATAGCAGAGGTAAGTAACTGCAAGAGAGACTAAGTGGCCTGCGAAGCTGAAAATAACTGCCATCCAGCCCTGCACAGAACAAGTTTGTCGACCCCTAGGTTAGAGGAAAAATACCTATTCACAACTCCACAGAATGATTTTTTTTGTACTGACATATATATATCTAAGACCTAAGACCCAAACTTGGATACCTTCTCCCTTGACTTACACTCCTCTGTCAGGCTTCTTCTGAAAAAGTTAGTGGGATTAGCCAGGCCCAGCACACTTCCCCATCCAAAGATGTGCTGGTTACTTCTTCTATAATCAAAACGGATGCCCAGGAATTCCACCATGGATCCTGGACTCTTCCAGTACCATACCTGCTCCTACCAAATTCACCTCCTCCCAAGATTGGGAGGGTCCCTCCATGCCACTGACTCCCAATCCACAGGTCTGGCCTATCCTGAGCTTCAGCTCCTTGTATCTGCATACTCCACATGGTGATCCCATACAGCCCTTAAAAAACCCAGAACAGAACTTACCACCTCCCGCTTATAGCCCAGCACTTCCCCACCTTCCCTCTTAGTTACTGCCATCTTTAGTCCCATCACCTGAGCTTCTGACTACAGTCCCACTAAACTCCTTCTTCCTCACCTTACATACCCAAGCCCATTTACTTCACTTTCTAAACTGCTATTTCTCAAACTGGCTAGGACGGCAGGGGAACCATGCATACATACTGCAAAGACATTTCTCAGATAATTCCAAAAATGTATGCCCCTCTTTACTGAGAACCAAATTTTTCCTGAATTCACTCCTTCTTTTAGCCCCACACCCAACTTATCTGAATTCCTGTACCTCTCCTATCTGATCACCCTTCCTCCAGCCTCTGCCCTCTCCACTAATCAACCAATCTTGCATCATCAAAACTTTTAATGACTGATCATCTGTATATCCAAATTCCCTACCAAACATAATCAAAATCTATCCTGTTTACTTCAAGCCACACTCATGTCCTGCCAGCAGCAATACAGAAGTACTCACAGCTGCCTCAACAAACCATGACTCACCTAGGAAGCATATGTGCCTTGAAATGGACTAACCCATTGCTTAGACCACTCCTCTCCACCCTCAACTCTCACCAACCCAACACGACTTCGGCCCGGCCAAGACTCAGTTCACTCCAGCCTCCTCTGGGAAGTCTTCCCTCTCCACTGCTCCCTTCCTCCCCTCATGCTACCCTAATACCTGCACATCGTGCTATTATGGGACTCCTCAAAGGAAGATTTGAATTATCCACAGCACCAAACACACTGTGTTCATAGTACCTACTCAAAAATCATTTCTGAATAAATTATTATTATTTTTTTTTAATTTACTTATTTGTCAGAGAGAGAGAGCGAGCACAGGCAGAGTGGCAGGCAGAGGCAGAGGGAGAAGCAGGCTCCCCGCCAAGCAAGGAGCCCGATGTGGGACTCGATCCCAGGATGCTGGGATCATGACCTGAGCTGAAGGCAGCCGCTTAACCAACTGAGCCACCCAGGCGTCCCTGAATAAATTATTTTTGAATGCATAAATGAGTAACAATTTTGTAAATGATTTCTCAGAGTTGGTAGAACAAGAAGGCATGAGGTCAGGAATCAACAAAAGTAAAATCACTTCTCCCCTCATCCCTTTCTCCAATCAGGTCATCTACCCGGTGTCCTCGTGTTGATCAGAGCTTCTTACATACAATCAACCCCTGCCCCCTTCTCCCCTTTCAATACTACCACAGATTCAAGGCCCAAATCACCTCAGCTACATATTAGCAAGATAACAGTCTGATGGTTCCCATGAAAATGCAGACTCGGGTCTAATCAGCAAGAACTAAAAATCGGCCTTCTATCCCACTTCTCTTGTTTTTGCCCCAAAACTGTACCCCAGAAATGCTCTATTTTAGCTAGCACAGTTCCTTTCGTTGAAGTCCCAGCCTAAGCCTGTCCTGAGCGCTGGGCAACAACTACGTAGATAACATTAAGCAGATTTCTGCTCCCCAGGTTACTGGCAAAGTGAACTCTCAGACTTGGAGGGGCTCCAGCCTTTCACAGTCTGGAACGGGCTTCTCAGACACTGAACGCACAAGGCCTCATGTTTCACGATCTTTTGGGTTTACGATGTGGCTATTAATGTACAAGAAAATGATCAAACCTGAGAGGAACTTCAGATCACAAAATGTTTCGAACAAAGTTATACTCACTTTCACCAAAATCATCCTGGTGGATCTGCTGTTCCATGATTGGTTCAAAGTCTTTTGTCATCATAATTAGGGTCTGTTGACCTTGGATAGGCACAAACAAGAACGATTTTGTTTTCATGAAACAAATTTGGCATTTTGTAAGTAACTACAACACTGGAAGTTACAGAACTGGAGTGGAGGAGTTTAGAGTCAGAATAGGGAAGATATAATTCGTTCTAAATATTTTGACTCTCACTTGAAAAAAGAAAAAAAAAATCTTTGAACAGCTAAGTTACTTGGTGCTTATTCTCAGCCATTTATGTATGGAGAGCTAACATAAAAGTCTACCTAGCCCTCCTCCACTAACTTCAACACTTCACCAAGGTGTCTCTTCCAACACACACCTCAGCAGGGGTACCAGCTTACAGAAACTCATCTGGAATGAAGAGACTTAAAGGAAAAAAAGTAATTTTTAAGAGCTCATGAGAGCTCCTAGAAGACCTATAAGAGCAGTCTTTAGAACAGGTTTATAGCAACTCTTCCTCTTGGGTAGGATAAATATTATTAACATTTTTTAACTAGAACTGTGGAGCTTGTAGATTCTCCAACTTTCACAACTTTGTTTCCCATTTCCAAAAACTGAAAAAGTAATATGAAATAACTTCTTAAAACAATGTATTAAGAGGTGAAACAAGTAAAAAAGAACATATTCCCTGTAGATTATAATGCTGGTATCACTGTTCAAAGAAATTTTTTTTTGGAATAAACCCTGCAAAACATAAGCCTCTAAGCTATTAGGAGTCATGTTCTATAAAAGTCACAGCGAGAGACAGTGACAAGCCTACCTGTAGCGAGAAGCACCAGCTCTTGGTCAGGACTCCAACTCATGACAGAGATACCACTGGCTACACTCCCAACACATTCCAGCTGCATCAGCAGACAAAAGAGAGTTTTTGAAATACAGCCAAAACCATGCCAACAACTTTTTGTAAAGAAATACATCAGAGAAAGGCTCTAATTTGCAAAATGCTTAAATGTAATACTTAAGCATTAGCTCCTGATTTTTTAAGCTTCTACAGAAAACACACGACTTGTGTGAGGATGCTTGAGAGTTCCTCCTCACTGGACTGCTCCACTTACCTGGCACGTGCAGAGATTGCAGAGTAGGACATCTCCAGAGGCTGTGGCCACACACACAGACTCCTGATCCAGCAAGTCCTGAATTCCAACAATGCAGCCACTTCCATCCTCTGGAAGAAAGCCTTCAGCCACTAAAGAAATTTCATTTTTCACCTTTCACCAAAACAAACACATAAGTAAATTAGGCCAGTCTATTTGCAAGAACCACATTTCCAAAAAAAAATTAATGCTTTCTTCCTAATATAAAAGCTTTCAATTTTTTTTCTAGATTAAAATCCAAACTTTCATTTCAGAAATAGCTCAACACTACTATCTTTAATAAAAAAAATCGCTAATCAGACCTTTTTGCTAAGCAAGCACTGTCTCAAAAAAAAAAAAAGCCCAATAAAACATGAAGTTAAAACCTATGGTTTTCTGGGGCACCTGGGTGGCTCAGTGGGTTAAAGCCTCTGCCTTCAGCTCAGGTCATGGTCTCAGGGTCCTGGGATCAAGCCCCACATCGGGCTTTCTGCTCAGTGGGGAGCCTGCTTCCTCCTCTCGCTCTGCCTGCCTCTCTGACTACTTGTGATTTCTGTCTATCAAATAAATAAATAAAATCTTAAAAAAAAAACCAAAACTATGGTTTTCTAAAATTTCTATAGTATGGGATAAAAGAATTAAGGATGTAATCACCTAAAATACATTAGTAGCAAAATATATAATTAAAGAAAATCTTAGAATCAACTCAAAGATTTTTTAAGTATGTGTATACATATATACACACACAGGTATATATATATATGCATATATGCATACATGTAAATATAAGTATATACACACATATATATACATGCACTACACACTCAGGATCCAGCAGTGAAGGTTCTGATTTAGTTGGCACAGGATGGAGGGTGAAACACAATTTTAAAAACCTCTACAATTTTCATTTGCATTCCCTGTTGAGATTCACTGTTATTTACATGATGGAAAAGTAAAAAGTAGGGCACCCAAACAAAATACAAAGTCAGGATCTTGTCAACTTACATTTCAAAAAGAAGCAGAGTTAAGGGTAGGTTACTATTTAAGTAATATCTAATATGACACCAATATAAAGCAAAGGGAATGTTCATTTAGGAGGATATGAATTCAGTAAGATTTAAACTAAAGACTATCTAGGGGAAGGTTTGGAAAAAGGTAAGTTGAGGGTCCTGCAAGTGTTAGCATTCTCCATCCCTCACTTACTTCTCTTGTGACAGGGTCTACTTCTATCAGTCCATGGTCGGAGCCAATGAGCACTGTCCTCTGTTCAGTTCGGAGAGAGAAGCACTGAGGTTTCCCTGGAGCCTGAATATCCCTGAACTCCAGGGCCCGAAATAACTTTAGGTTTCTCATGATGAAGCAATGCCTGAAAGAAAAGAACAAATACCTCTTGATGAAGGATTACTCTGGGAGAAAGGAAAAGCTTACTAGTGATAAATGACACTCAGAGAAGCAAAATGATTCAGGGGCAGGGATGTAGTAGTTAGAATAACCAAGGAAAAAAAGAAACGGACCTAATCTGAACCCACACAGGGATGCGTGCTAGCAACCTCACCAACTCAGGGTGTTCATCTATGGTCTACAAACTGAGGTTCTGAAATCTACTTTACGTTCCTACTCTATGGGAGAGGAAAGATCGTCAACCACAATTTTTTCTTCAAGGAGATTTAACATCAGTTATTTCTCAGCAAAGTTGAAAAGATCCAATAAATGGGAAAAATTTCACTTTTGCGTGTAAAAATATCTTTATAACCTGAAAGATTTGTAATTCATAATATATATGTATATATATATATATATATATATTCTGTCAGTTAAAGAAAATCTAGAATAAAATGGCTTTAATATCACCAGATAAATTTGTGAACTGGCTTTATATGTTCGTTTAAAAAATAATGCTGAGGGGCGCCTGGGTGGCTCAGTGGGTTAAAGCCTCTGCCTTCGGCTCAGGTCATGATCCCAGGGTCCTGGGATCGAGCCCCACATCGGGCTCTCTGCTCAGCAGGGAGCCTGCTCCCTCCTCTCTCTCTGCCTGCCTCTTTGCCTGCTTGTGATCTCTATCTGTCAAGTGAATAAATAAAATCTTTTAAAAAAAGAAAAATAAAAAAAAATAATGCTGAAATTAAAGATAGAAATAAAAGTATTTATTATTCTCAGGGAGAGAATAAAGAAACTATGAAATTATAGCAGTTTACTTCAAAATGATGACCAACATCTAAAGAGCCTGATGACTTCATAAAACTACTTCACATAATTCTGCTTTCCTGGCCTAGTTTTTACCAGTATAATAGAAAAGGTGAAAAAGGTTGATATGATAAATAGGAAACCTACTTTGGTCTGGCCAAATCAGACTTGCTTTAATGCATGTTAGCTAAGAGAAAAAAAAAACAAAACTAATGTTAACATGCTGGGTATTTGTACTCAGATCCCTTTAAAGTTTATAATTAGAAATCCCTAACTTACGGTAGGGGTGGCAAATATATAGAACTGAATGGCCCTATTATCATCTTCGTCCAAGGTGAGTTCTCTCATTTTGCATTTCATACATATGACAGTGTAAGAACATAATGAGTTATAATGAGTTAATCCTTATCCTACTACTACACATAATTTTAAGTTTAATATAAAATAAGTACATGTAATGCAGGTTAAGAGGAAGGCAAGACGATACATGGTGGGAGTAAGGAAGAAAATCAAGACCAACAATGATTTTGTAAGCTTTGGTGACATTCACATTCAAGAACTTCTGGAAATTGTCTGAACCTGTATTACACCATGCAGTTTTTTAATTTAGACCTAATTCTATGTAGAAAATTGGGGTTTTTAAAGAAATTAAAATCACCTTTCATCTTTAAATATACACATGACCAGTGACACAGATCTGAAAGGATGGGAAGATTCACGATGAGAGACTGCTGGTTAGACATGAATAAGCACATAACAAAAGAGCAAGAAAAGAGAACAGACAGGCAACTGGGATCCAATGTGTAGAGTCTCCTGTCTTTCATCCTAGTTTATCTAATAATAGCCATGCTATTACTGTTCCCATTATCAGATCATCAAAATGTCTTCATACCCGTTGCTGTGAACTTGGATTCCATTAACCAACAATCTGTGGACCCCCAAGGGCCCCAGGGTAAGAATTTGGAGAATAAAGACAGAAGGAGATGAGGACTTTCTTTTTCCTGTTATCTTGCTCTGCCTGACACTGTCATCCCAGCAATGGGCCTCCATTCTTGAAGGGGCCTGTGGTCCCAGTTCCCAGCACTCCTAGGACCAAGCTCATCAACTTCACCCTCAACAGATACGAGCACTAACCAGGCAGTCTCTCTCCAGACACTGAAATCCAGAACGTGGAACTCCTCCTCTGAATTCCAGAGTCCTCAACACCAGACGTCTGAGTCCCAGATTTAATAGTGCCTCTCCTCCAAGACTAGGTCATGATAACTCTATCTTCCCTTGTTTCAAACCCAAACCTTAAGCTAAGTGTTGTAGCGACTTCCATCAGTTTACCCTTTACACTACTTCACTGCTCCCTTTCTTTTATTTCTCTAATAGCAACTTAACTAATTCTTCATATTAAATTCTGTTGAAATTTTGTGTGGTTTCTACTTTCCTGATTAGACCCTGACTAACCGAAACAGCGAACAACTGGAGTTCTCAAGTCACAGAGCCCCCAAAATCACTAACAAAGGTGAGCTCATCATTCATTTCCCCCATCCCAACCCTTCTAAGCTCAAAAGGAACTTCTCTAACTTTTCACACCTACATCCTCATTCCCTTATCTTCTCAGAAGTGTCCTCACTCCTTTTCAAGTCTAGGGAATTTGTATCCTCTACACTCCCCCAGGACATTATTAGTATCCTTTCTTTTCATTCTGCAATGCCCCCAACGCTCTCACCTTCCATTACTCTATTCCCAGCCCTTAATTGTGCCAAAGATCTCTTCGTAACACAGATCAAGTCTGTATCCTCTCTGAAATTTCTGGCAACTCCTCCACCCTGCTCCTCTGTTCTCTCAGCTCTTGGCTAATTATCATGCCCACGACTACAGGTACAGGCAGCTCACGGATAGGCTGACTAGATCTACACATCTAGCCCCAACCCTTCCCAAAGTGAACAATAAACCCACATTTTCAACCTCCTATTGTTATCTCAAGGACGTCTCACCAGCACATAAAATACCACCTGGAAAACGAAGGACTGCTATTCTCTATTCATTTGAGTTTCTATTTGAGGACATGGCATTTCTTCTTCTCTCCCTGCCCCCCAAGTTGAAAACGGTCTTTCGCTTCTTTTTGCTCACATTTCATATTAAACTATTCATTTACTGGTTAGTTCCCTGGTTGTCAATATGCATTTTCAATCCTTTGCAATGTCTCATCGATCCTACGACCCGGTTTGTGGGCCACATGAAACATCTACCGAGCACTTGGTGAGTGCTAGGACCTGAAGACAAGAGAGGACTCTGTCACTGCCTACATGGAGGTCTCCTACACCGAGAGAGAGCCTGGAGAAGCAAAGCAGGCATCTCCACGAAAAAAGTCGTAGATGCGAGCAGCAGCGCGGAACTCTCATCCAATCCACTAATAGCAGCCGCACATTAACTGGTTCCGCGGTACTGTCCACTCCTGCAAAGAATTCAGAAGCTGAGTAAAATGTGCAGCCAGGGGAGCAACACGTCGTTCCCAGCATGCAGCGCAGAGCCCCCGGATGGAGCAGTTGGCATGTCTGCAGAAAGAGAACTTAAGGTTCAAGGGCAGAGGCAGTCACGCCGCACTCCACCCCGGGGCCTCCTGCAGCCCGCAGAGGCTGCACGTTCAAGGGTCCCCTTAGGACATTCCGAGCACACGCCCGATTCCGTGCCCTCCACCCCGAGGGAGTCGTCCCAACGCTCACCTGCGACGAGCTCCCAGGACACGCAGACAGCGGTGCGTCCACCCTCACCTCACCCTCCACGCACAGCGGGCCTTCTAGAGCCAGCGCGAGGCTGCACACACGCCTCCCTCCGTCCGCGACTCTCCAGCTTTTAGGACACGCACGGGGCCGCCCTGTAGCTCGACCAAGGGGAGTAGTGGCTGAAGCCGGGCGGAGGGGCAATCCGCGAGACCGCTCAGATGGAGGGAACCAGGTGGAACATGCTCCCAGCGGCGCGGGAGTGACGTCACGAGGCGCAGGGGGCGTGGCCGGCCCTCTCCTTAGCCCCGGCAAGTTAAAGGTGGGGAGCGGCGCGGCCACTCTGCCCCTGTCGCTCCAGCCTCCCGCCCAGCCTATAGTATTCGATCCCCGCTTTGACGTCGGACTCCGAAACCCAGTGCTAAGAAGCTCCGGTAGCGGAGTACACGGGACCAGGAGCAGCGCGCGTGCGCACGCCGCGGGCCGCGCGCCGGAAGTACGCCCTCCTCCCGGGCCTGCTCGGAGGAAGTGCTCGGGTACCATAGGGCGGGGTAGGGCCACCCGCGGTCGCCATGGCCACCGAGCCCGCGGCCGCTGAAGGTACTGTGCCGTCGCTCGTGGATCGTTACTTCACTCGCTGGTACAAAGCCGGTAAGTGGAGAATGATGTCGGCTTCTGTTCGACCGCATTGGCCTGATGCTGTAGGGACAGTGATGACAGATCGTGAGTCACGCGCGTTTTCCCGGCGCTTCCTCCCAATGTCAGGAGGAATTGGCTGTCTCTGTTCCCTTCTAGGCGGAGGGAATGGCAGTTGCAAAGCCGTGGAGGCCTGCAGTACAGCCAGGTGCACTAGGGGCTGGCGTCGCAGTGCGAGTTCAAGGGTGGGTCGCTTGCGGGAAGATAGTCTAAGGTGAGGCACCATCCCCCAGGAAGGTGGATTGCAATCGCCCTGAGTACCTGCGAGGATTTGACGGGTTCAGTCCTCGAAACTGTGGGAGAGGCAGAGACGGAGAGGAGAACTGGGTTCGAATGGAGGCATTTAGAAAGCAGAATCTAACAGTTTTACTCAAAGTGGATAGAGGCCTATACTTGTCACTTGGAAGTAGAAAACCGTGTTGTCCTGCTTTGTGTACCCAATAAATATCAGTGGTGGGAGCGTCGTTGAAGACCCTTCTCTAACCCCTACTTGGTCCCTTTCTTTCAGGGATAATAGGTGTACTTATCTTTTAGAATATTTTGGCATGCAATTTTTTAGCCAAATTTAGTTTGACTAACCATCCGGGTTTGTCGAAAACTGAGGGATTTCCTAGAATCTGAGACTTTCAGAGCCAACATCAAGACAGTCCTGGGTCAACCGGAAGAGTTGGTCACTCTAAAATTATAAAACATATGCTGCTGTATTATACAAAGAATGCATTGCTAAGGGCACTTTTTCTGATAGAAACAATGGGTGTACTCATTTTAAAGTGAGGATGAAGCAAGATGGAGCAAAGAATAAATAATCATCTAATATTGAATGACGGATTCCATCTGGGCCAGATCTCTTTAAATACCTTACAAAAAAGGAAGCCTTTGTGTATATGTTTTTAAGTAATGAAAGAATACCAATGATTAGCGTGTGTCCAGTCTTCGTAATTATCTCTACAAACCAAAGAAAATACCACACAGTGGCAGTAAATATTGACCCAACAACCAACAGACTCATTCATTCTTCTAGATGTCAAAGGCAAACCCTGTGAGGACCACTGTATACTACAGCACTCCAACCGGTAAGCAAATTGGGAGTTTTAAATTATTTTTTTTTTAAAGTTTCTGGTTTCATATCCTGCTATGGTCTTGGATTAAACAAATACTTATTAAATGATTATCTTCCATTGTATTGAAATGGCATTTATTACAGGAGTTTGGCTGACAAAAATGAGTCTTTCAGTGCAACAAACTGGATTACCCAAACATCCAAATGGAGAACCACACCCTCAGCCACTACTAGAAGTAACCAACCTGTGCCTAACCACAGAGAATTGCCAGGGCTCACAGAAGGGAGTAGGGTAGAGGCACAGGTAGTATCCTAGATATACAGAGATGCCTTATTTCTCTCTCTCCTACCTCAGCTCTACCTAAAGACTTCTAGTACTCTTCCTTTTTCTAGGAAGGATATTCATTCTCATTTTCTCTTTTACTATTGCATTCCCTTCTGCAGTTAAGCTCCAGCAGTAGCCAGAGGAAAATGTGGCGAAATGATAGTTTGATCAAACAAACGTCAGTTCATGTATTCTTGTGCCAGTAGGAGTACTGTGTGGTATGCGGAAGAATTATACCAACCAATAACACAGCCTCACGTTTTTGCTCCTTATAGAATATGTGTCATCACATTGTCAGAATCTCATCCAGTTCTTCAAAGTGGAAAGACAATTAAAAGCATATCCTATCAAATCAGTACCAACTGTAGCCGACTTCAGAACAAGGTCTCTGGGAAATTTAAGCGGGTATGTTCTCATCTTTCTCTACTTAAGTCTTCAGTGTCTTAGGAATGATAGATCTAGTCAGTCTTAGAATCCAGTGATATATGCTCAGCATACTTCCCTGACAGTTTGATGCGCTTATTTTTTTAAAAAGATTTATTTCTTTTAGTGCCCAGCTAGCTCAGTCAGTAGAGCACGAGACTCTTAAAAAGATTTATTTCTTTTAGAGAGAGACCACAAGCAGGAGGGGCAGAGGGAGAGAGAGAGAAAAATCTCAGGCCGACTCCGTGCTAAGCGTGGAGCCTGATGGGGTTTGATCTCATCATGACCCTGAGATCACAACCCGAGCTGAAACCAAGACTTGGACACTTAACTGACTGTGCCACTCAGGCACCTCTGATGTGCTGATTTTAAGAATACTTTAACCCTAGGGGCTCCTGGGTGACTCAGTAGGTTAAGCATCTGCCTTCGGTTCAGGTCCTGATCCTGGGGTGCTAGGATCGAGCCCCATTTCAGGTTCCCAGCTCAGCAGGAAACCTGCTTCTCCCTCTCCCTGCTGCTCATGTTCTCTAGCTCTCTCAAATAAATAAATAAAATCTTAAGAAAAAAAAAAAAGCCCTAAAGAAATTCTTAGACCACAAAATGAGGTATTTCAGGAGGTACAGGATTTGTCATATTTTCAGTTCTGTACCGCCATTCCTATCATTCCCAGGGTGGAGGATGAGGAAGGCGAGCTTTTGAAAGGACAACTTTCATACCAATATAACAAGATATTTTGTCTCTTCTATTAAACCAGTATCCTGAGTTCTATAAAATTTAGGTGACCAACTCTTCTTTACCACGTATTTTCAAATGTAAATTTAAAAAAAAAAATACATCCTCAAGTAGTGAAAAAAATCCGTCTGAAAAAAATACAGTATTTAATTTTTTTTTAAAACACAGTAGACATTTTCCATTCTTTAATTGTTGCCAATTTGATACATACCTAGCCACACTCTGTACCTCCACATGGTGCTGCATTGTACAGGATATTATCTCTACCCTCTACAACTTTTGGCAGGATGGACACATTTTATTAGAGGATCACACCAAAGACAGTTCAGTAACATACTGAAGAATCCCCACATACTCACTGGATAAGATTTCAGTGGATGATGTAGGTCCTTCATTTTCTGACATGATATTAAGAGTTTCTGCTAATTACCCTCACTACTGTAGGAGACCCTTGTTTATTCTCCCCTTTACAGGTTTGAAATTCCCCTAATAATGTACCTTACAATTAATTTTTCCTTGCTCAGGAAACCCATGGACTTAGAAAATCATGAACCTTTCTTAAAAGGTAAAGTATCTAAGAGCACCCGGGTGCCTCTGTCGGTTGAGCATCCCAGTCTTGATTTTGGCTCAGGTCATAATCTCAGGGTTGTGAGATCGAGCCCCGCATTGGAGTAGTGCTGAGCATGGAGCCTGCATGGAGTCCTCTCTCTCTCTGTCCTATCCACTCCCTTCCATTCCTCCCCACAAACCCAGCTTCCCTCTTAAAAAAAAAAAAAAAAAAAAAAGTCTACAAGCTACAAGTATAACAGTGTTTGTGAAGTTCCTGTGATAAATCTTTCTCCAAAATAGTATCACTGTTGTTACTACTGAAGAATAGAGAAGAACCTGCATATGGAACCCAATACAGATAACTTTTGATTCTCAGCACTGCCAATCATTTATTCTCCCAAGGGAGGTGAAAAAAAAAAGGGTCAAAACACTTCTGCTCTTTTAACGTAGACCCAGTGATACATACACCCTTTGGGACACATCCCCAGCCCCTTCTCCCAAAAGCGAGGAGTTACACTGAAGTATTTTGAAATGAAGTACCCATATGCAGACGATTGAAGCCACCGTGATAGCATTTGGTTTGTTTTTTTTTAAGATTTTATTTATTTGACAGAGATCACAAGTAGGCAGAGAGGCAGGCAGAGAGAGAGGAGGAAGCGATGTGGGGCTCGATCCCAGGACCCTGAGACCATGACCTGAGCCCAAGGCAGAGGCTTTAACCCACTGAGCCACCCAGGCGCCCCTGTGATAGCATTTGTATGCTGTTTAATGTTTTGAGTGCGGAGGGCACCTGGGTGGCTCAGTCGGTTGAGCATCTGACTCTCAGTTTCAGCTCAAGTCATGATCTCACGGTCTTAGGATCAGGCCCCATGTCTGGCTCTGCGAAGAGCTTGAAGTTTGCTTGTCCCTCTCCTTCCTCCCCTTCTGCTGCTCTTCCCACCCTTACCCCACTCACAAGTTCTCTCTCTGCCTCTCTCTCAAATGAATAAATAAAATCTTTTAAAAAAAGAGGAAAAAAATAGTATTTCGAGTGGTAAAGAGTTCATAGAGAATAGCATCTTGAACTCAAATACCCATGTTAACTATAGGAAAATTTCTGGGGGAAACAGACATGCGTGCCTTGGTTTCCTGTGAGCTTCCTTGTAGGTATTTGTCAGAACCTCACCAAGTACATGGATGTAGGGGAGTATATGGCATAGCGTTCAAACAGAGGAGTGTTAAAATGTAGTATTTGCTTCTGGATTATAAGGACAATGGGTAAACTATTCTTGTTTGCTATTTAAAACTTCCTGTATTTTCCTAATTGTCCTCAAAGTGCATTCTTTTTAATTAGAAAAATATCACTGCTTCAAAAAGTGTTAGTGATTGACCCTGATAAAGAAGTTCCTTTATCTAGTAAGTTCTAATATAAAAATGTTATGAATCTTAAAGTAAATTTGTATACTATTCTTTCATACTGTCATGTTGAATCTTCTATTATTGGTTATTAATAGATTTTCCTACATTTCTGAAATCTTTATATCTGGCCTTTTGTAGCTTTCTCATTTAACGTTGATAAAATATATTCTGAATCTTTAATTAAACTACCTGTTATACATCTTTGTATAACAGAGCCTTTGATGGTACCTGGCCCATAGCAGGCACTTACATAAATGTTTGAGTAAGTGGTTTTTCTGTACTTAAGTCATTTTTATTTAAAACACCAGTTCCAGGAATATATTCTCTTACCACACTGAGGCCTGCCTCTCAAAGGAAAGTGAACATATGCATCACTTAATTACTTCTTCCCTTTCATTATCAGGGGGCACAGTTTCTAACAGAGCTTGCACCTCTGTGTAAGATTTACTGCTCCGATGGAGAAGAATACACCGTATCTAGGTGAGTTACTTTTTAATCACAATTTAGGAGAAACAAAGGGGTAGTATTTTTCTTCAAAACAACTTTTTTTTTTTTTTAAAATAGCTGTGTTAGAGGACGGTTGATGGAAGTGAATGAAAACATTCTCCATAAGCCATCTATTCTTCAAGAGAAGGTAAAGGAGGCAGAAGAGAGTATGATCCCATGCACGTACTCTTTATCTGACTTTACACATTTGACAGTACTGAATATTCTATTTCCTCCCTAGCCATCCACCGAAGGCTACATTGCGGTTGTGTTGCCCAAATTTGAAGAAAGTAAAAGCATAACGGAAGGGTTACTGACACAGAAACAGTATGAAGAGGTCCTGGTGAAGCGCACAAATGCCACGACAGCCACATCATGAGGACTGCCACGGGGAACGAGTACCATGGTGTGCCCCCCCCTCCCTGCCTCCGCGATCCGTGCGCTAGAGAAGAACCAGCACGAGGGACGCACGCTTCACGCCCGCCATCCGCAGAGAGGCCTGATCGTCCCGCTTCACCTAGTTTCCCCTCTTCGTCTTGCATAACAAGACTTGGTTCCCATTTTGTCCTCGGCCTCCCAGATCTTCCCTGCCCACATACCCACTCTGTTCTTTTGCTTTTCTAAAACTGGCAAGCAAATGATGTTTTTGATTTAAAACAAAGCACTTTGAGGAAACTTTGGACAAGACAGAAAAGCTTTAAGTAGCAAAGTAAAAATAATTTACCCATCATCCTGTAATCCATGGGTAAATATTACATTTTGACATGCTTCGGTTTGAATGTTATGGCGTGGTTATCGTTTTTGCCTCAATTTTCCCTTGGTTTGAAGTTTAAACAAACAAACAAAAAAATCAGGTCTTTTTTGGCAGTCTGCTTCCCAGTGACGCTACCAAAAAGGCCAGTGCCACTTCTGCAGCCCCAGCTCTGCTCCCCTTAGGTTGCAGGGGAGAGGCAGAGGATACTTGTCCACTCCTTGTGCAGTTCAGATGGCCTTCCTCTCTGAAATGAAGTCTGGTGTAACACTGTGGCTTCTTAAATGAGGGAAACAGGAAAAGACTTTGAAAACTACAAAGGGCTTTCCCAGCATGGAGGTATTCTGATGCACTGTAAGGCTGTTAATTACAGCACAGTGTAGCCGCTCAGCCTCAACACTCTTGCTACCGAGCAGCCAGCCCAGAAGTTACGGAGAAGTCGCCATAATCCAGAGATATAGATGCCTTTGAATGGAACAAAAACTTTCACGTCATCTAAACTGAAAACTGAACTGATTTATAAGATTGTCTACTCATTTACACTGAATTTCAAATAAAGGGGCTTTTTAAATTGTTATTTTTTTGTTAAGGCTGCAAGACGTGTACATTTAAAGATCTGTGTAAATAAAGCAGAAGATGTAATTTAATACAGAAGAAATCACTTTACCTGTACATTCCTTTGGTTCTCTATCCTTTTATGCTGTTGAAGTCATAAGTCATTCCTTCCCTACTCCTCGTACTTAAATAAGAGAATATTCTCATTTCAGGTATTTAAAAGTATTTGGTAAATAAAATCTAAAAGTTATTTTTGACTCAAAAAAACTTCTTGTGACTTGAGTGCCAGTGTGACAGTCCCTTAAATACACCCACCAGACATGATACAGGCAGCAGCTCCACAGACACCCACACCGATGAGCTGTGAGTTGGAAACAAGCACAAAGCAGCACATCACCCTTTTGCGTAGTATAACGATTCCTGAAGACATCAGAAAACAAAGATATCAAAGATACTAAAAGAAATAGAAATACCACATTCTCCCATATTCCTATTGTAATTTTAAAGAATATTTTGGTTTCCAGGAATAAAAATCAGATGATAATTTTGTTTTAAAGACTTTATTTACAAAGACCGAAAGCAAGAGAGATCACAGAGGCCGAGGGAGAAACAGACTTACCACCAAGCAGGGAGGCCGATGCAAGGCTCGATCCCAGGACCCTGGGATCATGACCTGAGCCGAAGGCACACACTTAACCAACTGAGCCACCCAGGTGCCCATGCTTGGTAATTTTTATGAAGAATTTTATAAAAGTCATTAGGCTGAGTGTATCCCATTTTCTCATGAAGGCTTACAGCAGGTTCAAGTTTTCTTCAACAAAATATTGACTAGTTAATTGGTAGTTAGAAGAACTGTGGTTCTTCAGGATCTTGTGAATATTGATTTGATAGCTGACCCACATACCAATCCTCAGACAAGCTTCTGTAAGCGCTGCCATTTGGCAATTGACGTGTTCTGTGAGATTTTTAAAATGAATTACACAGTTTTGGGATACAAGCACTAGCAAGAGCTCAAAACAAAGTTACACTGTTTAAGGGCAGAACATACAAACCAGATTCTTCAATCAAAGCCCCAGCCCCCCCCACCAACAAAAACCCCCAAACCCCAAGAAAACCTTTTTAAACCCTAAAATTTAAAAGATGAGAAATGTTTGTTTTATAACAAACATTCCAAAGGCACATATGCAAAATGCACGGTTATTCAGCATTATTTTAAACATCTTAGTTCCATTGTTGTCTCGTATCTTCCATTCTATCAGTCACTATAGAGAAGGATGGTTCAAAGACTTTTTATACCAGTAGGATGGGCTTAGAATTCCAGCTAACATTCAAAGCCAGCCAGCTACAGTAAAAGAAGTGAAAGCCATCTCCCAGTGAGTTCCTGGAGGAACTCCACCTGGAGTGAGCTCCACCACCCTGCTGAGATAAGTGCAGCACAACAGAAAGCGTGTGCTCTGAAATGCTTGTTAGAGAACAAAAGTGTGCTTCTAGCACAGGGGATCTGTGACAGGACAGCAAAGAGGCCAGTCACAGTGGTGGACAGAGGGACTGAAGAAGAGTCCACAGATTTAAGGAAAGCCCTGTGTTCACTCAGACAACTATATATTTTCTGCTGAAAATCAGTCTAGATGATAAGCTTAAATAAAAGGAGAAAAGAGGAAATTAAGGTATTTATGCCCAAGGTGAGCACATATTCAAAATAGCTTCTTTGGATTAAACTGTCATTAAGACAGGATATTTGGTCTTCCAAAAACATCATTAATGGCAAAGTCCCACTGAAAATTCACACTGCAATTAGGAATGTAGCATCTATCAAGGCATTTATTAGTTGTCAAAAAGCATCACAATCAGTTTCACGATCAGAAAATAAAGCAAGATATTTCATAATTGTTTTCCTTATAAAACTGTTGAATTTTTAAAAATATATAGGATCATTTGCTTTCTAAAAATATCAGCTTTGCCGCATGCTGTTCAAGAGATCTGACCCCAGAAGCTTCTCAAGTTTTACCATCCATGGAGTCCTTATTTGTAACTGAGACCCAGCTGTTATTTTCCATCTGAAGCTGGAAAGAGTTAAGACAATTAGTTTCTACTTTACTTTCAAAATAAAAATTATAAAATTAAATAGTAACTATTTCTTTTGTGTTTTTCTGGAAACTAGTTTTTAAAATGTGATTTTCAGACAGAAAAACTATCTTACCTTCTTTAGCAGTTTATAGCAAAGTGAGAGAAGTTGGACCAAAATAGCCATCATGGATCTTGTCTTTGTAATACACTTATCAACCTATAATGACAGAAAGCAAGCAAATCAAATTCTACAATGGGTACTTCAAAAGACTGTATCATTGATTTCATTTTAACCTGATAAGATTTCTTCATTGTAGAAAGTTAAAGGATCTCAGAAGGCATATGGATTAGGGCACATGAGCTGACTTGAGGCCCCAGAACACAAATACAGGGCCTGCAGCTCAGGTCTCCCGCCCACTTCAAAGAACCCCAGGAAGAAGGGATGGAAAATCAGCCTATTCTATTTTGAGCTGTTTAGGCACTTCTTAAAACACTCCAAATAGTGGCAGCAAACCCCCTACTCTGCAACTTCTGGCACTCTGCTTTGTGGGGATAAGCTAAATTCCCTAAGACAACGGGAGCCCCTACTCTAAGGAATTTGTGCCCTGGTTAGACAGGTGACAACATCAGGATTTAAGGATAGCTGCTCAGTGTTGTCCAAATAAATCATGTCCAAAAAGCTGATTTATTTGGTGAACCTACTGCTCCCTGGGGTCAGTTACAATTACAGATGATAAGTGATTCTTGCAATCAAGACATGAAAAATGGAAGTAAACTGCCCATCTGTGGGTAGTAACACTCTGAAGAAAAATGGGCTAGAAGCAAACCTGTTAAGGGTGAAAGTTTAAGTTTCTCAAGTGTTTCCCTGAATAACCCACTCTTCCTTTTACCTTTAGAAACACTTGATTTTGCAAGGGTGTCTTAGTTACTGTCTGGAGCTGGTGGCATAAAGGAATTAGCTTGTTTATTTCCAGGAGAAGCATAAGCTTGTCATCGTCTTTCAGCTGAAATATAATGTAGGAAGTTACAACTCAAACACCATCTTTTAAACCTCAAAAACCCTTATAACTTAATTATATACCCCCCAAGTGGGTATTCATGACATCACCACCAAGACTAAGCAGGCAGACTAGCATTATACCTGTTTTGAGAAAAGTTGTACACTTGAAGCAAGCTTTAAGCCCTCTTCAGCAAAAACCTAGTGGGAAAGAAAAGTATCACTACTTAGATGTAGATCTTACAGATCATAAGAAATATACTCATGGCTAATTGTTAAAATGAATTTTAAAAGTAAAACCTAAACATAAAAGGTTTGACATGGAACTCCGGAAGCTTTTCTTCTACCCAGGAAACACAAATGTTGAATTGTATTCAGAAGGAGACTTCTCAGGCCTGATGCAGAATCAGTCCCTGGAGAGGCTCCTCTGACACCTGGAAACCTCCAGTTACTCTGGAAGGTCATACAGACCAATGATACTTAACTACACAAATTAACCATACAAATTATGTCTTGGCTTCTGGGAGGATCTGGAGCTCATCTTATAATACTCCAGCTATAAAGGATGATGAATTGTAGAACATGAGGTCCAAAGGGTTAGGACTTTCCTACTTCCACTCAAATTTGTCACCCATACACATTCCTTAACCAGCCATCTGAGAGGACCAATTTAGATCGGTTCTTGAGTATTCACCATGCATTTTACAATTTAGTGAGGAGAACAGGATGATGGCAAAGAACAGTGAAAAATAAGGTTGGGCAGATAAGACAGGAATATTTAGGATGATTATTTTTAAATGGTAACAGAATGTTTCAGAGTAAGAGACACCAGGGGAATAAAGGGTAGGAGTCTTAACTTTAGATGGCAACCATAAAAAAGTAGAATGGCAAATGTGAGGGTGGTTTGTGAAGAAAACTGAAGTGCCTTGGTAATGAATCAGATAAAGAACATGAAGGAGGAGGCAGTGCTTTGGGCGTTAACCTTAACACTCTATCCAACAGCCTTAACACCTTGCTATCCTTGGATGAACTGATCTCCAGGTCAAATAATCCTTTGTTCCCTTCCTTATCCTTTAAAAGGGAGATCAATGAGTTTTACAGATAGATTCTAACCAAACAGAATGACTCACTTACCCATACGTTCCTCAGCATCTCACATTACCACTTTCTGTTTACATCTCTCCCCTTCTGGCCCACAGACCCTGCCAGGGCAAGATCCTTGTCTATCTCCTGGACTATCCTGGTCTTACAACCATCCAAAAGCTGAGGACTCCCTAGTCTCTCTCTCCATTCGTGAACCATCCTGACACCGGTCTTTTACATACTACTTGAGCAAAACAAAATGCTTGATTTCCACCCTCTTAATCTGGTGGTTCTCCCTCAGTGTTCCCTAGCTCAATAAATGACACTATCGTTCACCCTGCTGGTCAAGTCAAAAACCTTTGAAAACCTAAGTCGGATCCTGCCACCCCTCCTCCAACCCCTCAATGGGTTTTCCCTCATACCTGAGAAAAAGAGTCAAAGTTGTTCCCATGGCTATAGAGATGTCATACCTTACCACTTTCCTTCTGGCTCTTTCCATTCCAATAAGAGAATTTGCCTCCTTGTTTTTCTTCAGACCCCTCCAGCCTACCCCAACATCTCAGGGCCTTGGCACTTGCTCTGTTTACCTAAAATATTCTACCCCCAGACATCCATCCAACTCACTCTCTCATTCATTAATGTTTCTAGTCAAACTTTACCCCCTTCAAGTGGTCTTTTCTTGCCACCCTTCTATCACCTCTCTCTTTATCTTTCTTGATTTTATCTCTAAATGCTTATATATGGGCATTGCCTACTTAACTTTCTCCTGACTACCTCCTCCCACTAGAATGTAAGCTCCAGGCCAGCACTGGCTTTGTTCTGTTCTCTTTTCTCCACGGAGATCTTCCCCCCAGGATCTGATACAGGGTGGAAGCTCAATAAATACTTGATGAACACTTCATGTTCATCATAGACTATTCAGCAGACACCGGTTTAATGAATAAATTCCCACAGGAGGAAGGTGACTAGTGAATCTTTGCAGTGAAATACCTCCTGTGGTGTGGTATGACTTCAAATGGATATGAGCCAAACGGAACAGAGTGAATCCAGAATTTATTCCAACTGTTTTAAGGGAAATTGCTCATTTATAGTTGACTTTATAAAAAAAAATATTTTCTATGTCTTCTGACTCTGATAATCATCCGCCTAAGGTAAAATCCCTTTCCTGAAGAGGCTCTGGTGGCAGCACATGGGAATGCCAAAGGAAACTATTAAAGGTGAGAAAGTGATAGAAATGGCCCATTTCAAATGTAAGAATGCCCATGGTTCTAGAAAAGCAAACAAAGTAACATGAGAGTTAGAGAAAGTAATCTTGCTACCCACTCGCCAATCTAAGGCCTGTGAGGGAGAAGAATTCAAGATGGGCCTCCGTGGAGCTCCATTAGATACACTGGGGCACGGGGTGGGGATGAGTATGTCTGTCCCTCTCTGAATGCCTCGTATCAGCAGAAATATGGAAGCAAAGAAGGAAACTGTACCAAGTACTCCCTAACTGCCTCAAGCCTATGACAGATACTTTCCCATGTGTCGTCCTCATTTACTCAATATCATTCATCCAATCCAATAATGAAGAGGCCAAAAAGCCTTCCTGGAATTCAGGAAAGTATCCAGGATATTGCATCTGCTGACAGGATATTTCCACCCGACTTGGAAAACCTATAACTTATTGCACATATTGACTGTCAACAAAGTCTTCTGTTTTATCCTTATAATATTTGAATTTTACACAAGATAGCCCAAAAAAACTTCATGAAATGCTACTGCAAGCCCTCTGCTTTTCCACTTTTCTCTATACATGTGTGTGCAGAGGTAAGCATACAAACATGATATGGTAAATCATTTAGAAAATCTGTTATTACCCACTTTACGTCCAGAATTAAATTAGTAGCATAAAATGGAAATAAAACATACCTCTAGTTGATGAATTAAATCCTGGGAAGTTTTCAGTGGCCCTTCTCCTCTGAAATAAAATAAATTATTAAGGAGGTCTAAGAAAAAGTTACTGTCTGATAACTGGTTTCATAACATAAAAGTTCTAGAGTATTTTGTGTATTAATAGATCCCAAGTTTTGAAGAGTAATATTGAATAGACTAATAATATTGTGACTTTCTTTTCTTTTTTTTTTAAAGATTTTATTTATTTATTTGACAGACAGAGACCACAAGTAGGCAGAGAGACAAGCAGAGAGAGAGGGGGAAGCAGGTTCCCCGCTAAGCAGAAAGCCCCATGCGGGGCTCAATCCCAGGACTCCAAGATCATGACTGGAGCTGAAGGCAGAGGCCTTAACCCACTGAGCCACCCAGGTGCCCCTATGACTTTATTCTTAAACAACTTTAATATTTAACTATTACTTCTTAGGGCACTTTATAATTTTTTCAGGGAACATAATATATGTTGATTTTATAATGTAAATAAATTTAAAACTGGCAATATTTAAGTCTTATTTTTCCTTTTTAACTTTTTCATTTAGCATCACAAATTAAATACATGAGATCTGACAATATATCTTAAACAAAAGGCCTTTGTTACATAATGTCAAGAGAATCAGACCAAAGCTCAAAAAAATCTCATTTTTAATTCTAAAACTTTGACAAGGCTTGTCATTTAAGTTTCAGCACTGAGTTTATAAAATAGTCATAATAACATTTGTGCTACCACTCTCATCAGAAAATTAGGGAACGTCAGATTGAAAACTGCCAAGAAGAACCAAGACCCCTACAAACAAAAAGCAAACCACGGCAAAAAGAACAGTAGAATGCATTAAGAAGAGCAGTAGACGAGGGGCGCCTGGGTGGCTCAGTGGGTTAAAGCCTCTGCCTTCGGCTCAGGTCATGATACCAGAGTCTTGGAATCGAGCCCTGCATTGGGCTCTCTGCTCAGCAGGGAGCCTGCTTCCCCCTCTCTCTCTGCCTCCCTCTCTGCCTACTTGTGATCTCTGTCTGCCAAATAAATAAATAAAATCTTAAAAAAAAAAAAAAAGAGCAGTAGACGAGGCATGAATCAGAAGAAATCTAATAACAACCAAGTCTGCCCTCAACATCTGTGACACGTAAACAAATTTTCTGTTCTTTGATAAACCCCTGTGATCATCAAATGAAATTATGGAACAGAACTCACTTAAAGACCTATAAGGCTCTAGTAAGTCTGAAATTGTTTTAAGCTATAAGGCACTAGTCTTAAATATGTAAATTATTAAGAAATTGGGATGCCTGGCTGGCTCAGTTGGTAGAGCACGTAACTCTTGATCTCGGATTTGAGATCAAGATCTTGAGTTTGAGCCCCTTACTGGGTGTAGAGAGTACTTAAAAGTAAAACCTTTAAAACTATCAAGAAATATGAATTATCACCTATAAATTACTAAGAAATTATATACATTGTTAAGACAACCTTAAACAACAGCCTGAGGAAAAGCTATAAAATTGCCCAGGAAAACTGTAAAACTGAATATTGTGAAGGCTAACAGGTGGGTCTCAGAAACAAGAGGTGCTCAGGTCATGATCTCATGGGTCATGGGATTAAGCCCCACATTGGGCTCCCCATGGAACGGGGAATCTGCTTGAGATTCTTTCCTTCGGCCCCTCCCCCTGCTCACATACATTCTCTCTCTCAAATAAATAAATCCTTAAAAAATATTTTAAAAAGAAACAAGCAACTAGACGAGGCTGGTAAATCCCAAGTATTAAGGGAAAACAGAAAAAAATGTAGGGGAAAAACATAGGCTGACAGTGTGAGTAGAAAACAAAGCCAGACTGAGATTTTACCACAGACATACCACCCACATGTATCAAAACTGCACAAGGTGTTACCCATTATAGAAAATCCATTTTCTTCCCTGAACTGAGCATTTCTGTCTAATAACTATGTCTGGTAACAAGTCCCATTCCACAGAGCTTTAGTTATTCCTACCCCTCACAATGCAGCACCTCTTGCTTCCTAGTCTCCATGGGATGCATGTC
>PISX010011367.1:0-64333 GCA_004024625.1 Mellivora capensis | reverse complement strand
TATATATATATATATATATACCACATCTTTTTCCATTCATCTGTTGATTGACATCTAGGTTCTTTCCATAGTTTGGCTATTGTGGACATTGCTGCTATAAACATTGGGGTGCACGAGCCCCTTCGGATCACTACATTTATATCTTTAGGGTAAATACCCAGTGGTACAATTGTTGGATCATAAGGTAGCTCTATTTTTTAACTTTTTGAGGAACCTCCATACTGTTTTCCAGAGTGGCTGCACCAGCTTGCATTCCCACCAGCAGTTTAAGAAGGTTCCCCTTTCTCTATATCCTCACCAATAGTTGTTTCCTGACTTGTTAAGGTTAGCCATTCTAACTGGTGTGAGGTGGTATCTCATTGTGGTTTTGATCTGTATTTCCCTGATGTCAAGCGACATAGAGCATTTTTTCGTGTGTCTTTTGGCCATTTATTTGTATATCTTCTTCGGAGAAATGTCTGTTCATGTCTTCTGTCCATTTCTTGATTGGATTATTTGTTATTTGGATGTTGAGTTTGAGAAGTTCTTAATAGGTTTTGGATCCTAACCAGTTATCTATTAAGACATTTGCAAATATCTTCTCCCATTCCTCAGGTTGTGTTTTGATTTTGTCTACTGTTTCCTTTGCTGTGCAAAGGTTTTTATACTGATGAAGTCCCAGTGGTTGATTTCTGTTTTCCTTTCTTATTCCCCTCTCTCTGCTGTGCCTTCTGTACTTGGCATGTGTGTAGTTTTAAGAAAAATCTATAGGGGCATCTGGCTGGCTCAGTTGGTTAAGCGACTGCCTTCGGCTCAGGTCATGATCCCGGAGTTCTGGGATTGAGCCCCAGATTGGGCTCCCAGTTCTGTGGGGAGCCTGCCTCTCCCTTTGACTTTTTCCCCTCTCATGCTCTCTCTCACTCTCTCTCAATTAAGTAAATAAAATCTTTAAAAAAAAAAAAAGAAAAGAAAAATCTGAATTTACTAATTTACCTTTACTAATGAATCCTTCATTTACTGAAAGAACACTGAGATGCCTTTTAACCAGCAAGTTTCCACCATACACATAGGATCGAATTTGGGTCACAGAAATGCCATCTGCTTTTCAAAACATCAGCACCTAACTGGAATAAAGAAGATGGGAAGCCTGAGTTTAGTCTCACCAGACTTGATTTCCAATAGTAGCTTTGTCACACTTAGCCATATGACATTGGGCAAGCCCCTTCACCAGTCTGTGCTTAAATTTTTTTTTTACTTATAATCACTTAACCCATGGGGCTATTGTGGAGACCATATGATCTGTGCTTCTTTTGGGCCAAGCATGAAGCAGAGCCTCAATGGTAGTAGCTATAGGGCTAGAGAACATGTGTAATGTGTAAAGGGAATTCAGTGGTCATGTTTTTCCATTTCTGTACGCATGTTCCTGCTACATGTGCATATCTCAGCAGGCATATACGTCAAGTGCAATTGTTGCTTCCGTTTATAAGAAGCCAGTATTGGGCACGCTTACCTCCTGTGCTCTGGGTGGCTGCCAGGGGCTGCCCTAGGATCCTGGAACACATTCAAATGTCCATCCCCTGCAGTATTTTCTATGGCTGCAGATTGCGAGTTTTTGCTTTCTTTTTCCGTTTGCTGTCAGCATTATTGTAGCTTCTCACCTGGAAGACACTAATTGTGTCTGCCTTTTTTCCATAGCAAGGAAAGAATGTTGAGAATGGAGGGGAGTGAAGGACAAGGATAATAAGTGAGGCTGTACCTGCTTAGCTGACTGGATTTCCCTCCTTTGCATTCTGATGTGGCACTGCTTGATTTCCCTATTTGCAAATGGGCTTATTGTTTCCCATCTTGCCAAATTTTTGATCATTTTCTTCTATCAGCAAGAAAAAAAAACCAAAATTTCATTTGCTGTAGAGTTTAATTGAATTTATGGCAGCTGTCACAAAATAAATAAAACCTCACAAATAAGAATAGAGAATCCTAGGATTCAGTTACTTACCTCTGAAGTTGTAAAAAAAAAAAAAATCTTCAAGGCATTTATTTGCAAATTGGGCTCCATTTGCATGTTTCATAAGCACAATACAAATGTATTATTTATCAGGTAGTCTAGGTGTGCATGTTGAAATGAATGGTTGCAAATTCAGCCTTCACTTAAAAATCCTCATTGTAAATCCATTCCCCCAGCCTGTAGGAAAACTAGGCTTTTCAACTCTGCTTTTCCTGATCTATTCAAAATTCTTGAGGCTCTACACTGTGAGTGATCTTTCTTAGCTTTGCTGTCCTGTGGATTTGAAGAGAATGGTGTCCGATGTATAAAATCACAAAACAATTTTAGCCGTCCAAATTTCCTGCTCCCATCGGGCTATGTTCAATTTATCCTTCCCTTCGTAGCAAGATGGGTCCAAATATGGGCTTAGAAGCCTGGAAGCAAAAGTATGATCTCATACTGAGATGGTTTCATTTGTCAGAGACTCAAGACTCAGGAGTTTCAGGCCTTGAAAGCATGTCTGACCTTTATGTACAGGCCTGGGAAGAAATCCAGTTTAAGCTGGTACTGGTTGTCATTGCTCTCAGACCCCATGAGCCAGGGAAAACCACTCCCGCCAGATCCAGGGCAATCGATGGGTCAAAGCCTGGCAGAGGAGAAGACAAGATTAAATGAGCAGGCATAGTTTGGCTTTTTGCTACTTGTGCTTTATAATTCACTAACCAGTTCAAGGGAAGCAGTGCAGTAAATATGACAGCTCTTTTTTTAATATGTTGCCCTCTTTGGGGAAATGTGATTATAGACAGGAAGTGCTACAAATGGAGGAGGGTTTGCTAAATCATCTATCAAGCCTTCTTTTTGCAAGACGTTTTTCTTTAGGATGCTAGAAGACACTTCCGTCCTTGTATAGCCAATGATGTTGCCTGTGTTATAGGGGGAGTGACACTGGTACAGTGACAAAGGACTGGCCCTATATTCTGGCTCCCTTCTGATTACTTCTCTTATCATGTTTCTGAGGTCTGGTTTTTATTTTTTGGGAAGAGCTTTCAGTATGATAGTAAAGGGCTTCCTTTCCTTCTATTCTAATTCAATTAAACAATCACCTCCTGATCTTTTAATAGATGCCAGGAGGTGTTTTTTTAAGATCTAGATCTTGCCCTTGATGAATTCAGAGTCTATAAACTGAGGTGTAAATAGAATTCTAACGTAGTGCTAACTGTGCTTTGATGCTCGACATTTCGGCTAATGGTTGAAAGTCGTGAGCCAGAAGATGAGTAAAATGGATTATCTTGAACTGATTTACCTCTTAAAATCTAAAAATGACTCCTGGGTTTTTATTGTGAAAGAAATAAAAATTATTGTGCAGTTACACAGAGATAACATCCTTTTCCCCACTTGTGTATGGAGGATTGGATTCAGCTGTAGCTGAATAAAGAGTAGCTCCCACAAATCAAGGTTTTGCTTTGTTTTGTTTTCCGCCGTGAAAAGTCAGAGACAGACAGTTGCTGTGTTGGTTCATTGGCTTGATGATACCAGGGTCAAGGTCTCTTTGATTCTCTGTCTTTGGGCTGCCAGAAGGCTACAATAGCTCCTGTCATCACATATTGTTTCAGAAAGGAAAAAGTGGAGCCCTGGTAAATGGGAGAAAAGCAGCAGGTGTATCATGAAACTCAAAATCTTTCCACATACTCCTAGCAGAAGCGGTCAAGAGTTATATGGGCAACCTTAGTTGCAAGGGAGTCCAAGATTACAAGTATTGCTGTTTGTTTTTGTTGTTTAAACAGGAGAATCTAATACATAGAAGGAAAAGATGGATATGACATAGGCAAGTTCCTGACACACCACTTTGCCAAAAGTACAAAGTAAAGATACAGAGTGGAAGGTGTAATGATATAAACTATTCAAGGAGATGGAGTCTGCTGCTGGTAGTGGGTTTTGGTGTAGAAACAATAATCTTGTTGGAAGCCAGAACTATATCATAAATGGTTTTGATGGTGTACTTTCAAACTTAGTTTTATATGAGTAAGATTCTGATCACCTGCCTAGTGTGACAGACTAAGAATCAAAATACTCATTATCTCTAGAAATAGTCTTCTATGGCAACCTAAATTTCTGCTCTCAGGAATTCTGTAAGAATTTTTTAAAGACTTTCTTACAGTGCTTTCGGTTATAAGTAATAAAGTAGTAACTCATGAACAATTGATATCATTGGTTAACATTGTCTTTTTCAAAACATGGTCTGAGGGAGTGGTATGCAGGATAGATGCAGCTGAGGTCACGGGGATGATAGGATGCCACAACAGGAAGCCAGGAACTTCTTAAGACCAAAGAGTATTTTGATTGTTTGGAAACATTAGCTGGCAAAATAATTCTGAAAGCACCTGATAGAAGAGCAAAGGGTTGCGGAATGTAAATATAGCCTGGTATAAGTCTATTCTTTTTTTCCCACTAATGACTGGCTGTATGGAACAAAGTAATCAATGGTTAAAAAAAAAAAGGTGAAGAAAACAGATAAACCTGGTTCAAATATCAGTTCAGTGCTCATTGTAGATCTACTGAAGGAAGATCCTCAAACCTGGAGAAACCCTATAAAAGATGTTGCACTAGTTTATTGGACTTCTGATTCTGACCAAGATGGAATAATAGGGACTATATGTACACTCATTTCTGTGACCAATAACCAAAGAATAAGACAAATGAAGCAATGGCTTTTGAATCAATTTAGATATCAATGAAGACAATGAAGGACAGTGATCTCTCAGGGAAAAAATATGAGCCCCATAATTGCTTCAGCTTACTGCCTTGAGGGATTTCTCAGGCTATGGCATAGAGAATAGGACCCCAGGCAGATCCCAGAATATTCTCTGAGTTGAGGAAATGGAGCAGAAAGTCAGAGAGACCAGGGAAGCTATCTATAGTTTGTAGGACAAGGAACAGGAAAGAAGAGAGATGCACAGAAAGGGAACTCCAGGAATGTTGAGAGGCTCCACATCAAGTACTCAGCAGAGTACTGATCAGTGTATACCTATGAAGAAACTACAGGAGCCACCCAAGAGGATTAGATTGAACAGTACCCAGTGCCCACACAGGACCAGAAATTAGTGCCTGTTCCCAACTGCCAAACTACAACTTCTTAATTCATGTGATACTGTGCAAAGTATTCAGAAAGGTGTGGCTCAGTAATGAGAGTAATTAGCCTGAAACTAAATTGAGCTCTGGTGCTGCTTAATAAATCTTAAAAGCAAGACCTGAAGAGATCACACTGTTTCCATCTTAATTGTCTCCCAGGAGAAAGTAAAAAAATATACTTAGAGGAAAACAAAAATACACAAATACAACACACAATAAGGTGAGAGTCACAGTGTCTGTCAAAGTAAAAAATTACCAGGCCTGCAAAGGAGGAGAATACAACCTATAACAAGGAGGAGAATTAATTGAAACTAATCCGGAATTGACACAGATGTTAGAATTAGCAGACAAGGACTTTAAGACAGTCATTATAATTCTGTTACATGCACTCAAAAATTAAGGTGAAACATGGAAGAAATAAAAGTCTGCTCAAAACCAGAGATAAAGGGAAAATTTAAGAGCAGCCAGAACAGAAAAGACATATACAGAAGAATAAAAATAAAATGAACATCAGATATGTTGTTGATAACAATGAAGTGTCATCTTTAAAGTACTGAAGCACAAACCTTTGTCAACTTAGAATTCTATAGCCAGTTAAAATATACTTTAAAAACATTTTCAAACATATAAAAGCTGAAAGAATTAGTATCCAGTAGACCTGCACTATTAGAAATATTAAAGGAAGTTTTTAGGCAGAAGGAAAATGATACCAGGTGGAAATATAGAAGCGAGGAAAGACATCAAGGGTATTGGAAGTTGAAAAATAAACAGCGTACCAGAAGTTGTCACCAAATGGTAAAAATGAAAGCTTTTCATTATTATTTAAATCACTGTAAAAGATAATTGACTATTTGAACAAAATAATAAAGTGTGAGATTTATAACATGAAAGTAGACTATGGAGGAACAATATCATGGAATTTGGGAAAGGAGAAATGGAAATATACTATTTAAGGTTTTGCACTATGTGTAAAGTGGTGTAAAATCACTAAATGGCAGACTGATAGTTTAAGTATACTATAAAGCCAGTAGCAACCATTAGAATAGCAAAACTAAAAAGTATAACTCAATACTAAAAAAATTAGATGAAATAACATCATGAAAATATCCCACAAAGCAAAAGAAGGCAGTAGAGAAAGAAAACAAAACCCAGAAGAAAACAAATAGGAAATGACATAATAGATTCAAACTTATTTCAGTAGGCACAATAATTGTGAATGTCATAATCACTCCAATTGAAAGGCAGAGATTTTCAGACCGAATTTAAAAAAAAAAATCAAGTGTAGGCTGTCTACAGGAAACATACTTTAACACTAAAGACAAAAATCGGTTGACAGGATCGGATGCATTGGGTAAGAAGTAACAATTGTCCTCTTACTTTTTCAGTATGTAACATACAAATATTTGCATCAATCTTGAGGATGTTTGGCACCTCCATTTCCTTTGTTTTGTAAAATAATGAGATTTCTCTATATGTAAGAGTCTCTTACACTTTGCCTCCCTCTCTGTTTTTATCTTACTTTATTTTTCTTTCCCTTCCCCTGTGTTCTTCTGTTTTGTTTTTTAAATTCCACAGATGAGTGAAACCATATGATATTTGTCTTTCACTGACTGACTTATTTCGCTCTTAATCATAGAGAACAAACTGAGGGTTGCTGGAGAGGAGGTGGGCGAGGGCATGGGCTAAATGCATGATGGGTATTAAGGAGGGCACTTGTTGGGATGAGCACTGTGTTTTATATGTGAGTGATGACTCACTAAATTCTACTCCTGAAACCAATATTATACTATATGTTAGCTAACTTGAATTTTTTAAAAAGATAGAGTGAAGTTTCCAGTGAGGCATCTTGTAGCATTATTACTTATTTGAGAGGGTAAAACTCCTTTTCTTTGTTCAGCAAATGAATTCTGAGGACGCAGGATCAAGAAAGTGATAAAGAGTGAGTAGCTGTTCTCTGTCCCAGACGGCCCAAGATTTCCTCATTCATGTGTTGGATCGCCTCCATGGATCCCTGTTGATTATATTTTCCTATTAATCAGTCCAAGTAGCCACTTTCTTCCACTTCCTTTCTCTTTCTTCCATCATCAGATGGACTGTTGAAAGAGTTTAGCCAGTTAACAATTTGCTTGACTGTCGTTTGGATTCATCCAGTGAACTAAATATAGTGGGCTCCATCCAATGATGATTTCAGTGTAATCTCTCTAATGGTTGATTCATTTTGGTGCAAAGAAAGGGAAACATTTGATTGAAAATCTGACCTATTTCTTTTTGCTGCTTGGTCCTATTTTTCATGATCTTGCTGTCAATCTGGGGACATAGAAGTAACCAGTCTTTACTAAACAGAGCAGCACTTGCTAAAGCTGAGCCATATACAAGGCACTGAGGTAGGGAGTAAAAAAAAACCCAAAACAAAACAGGAAAGTCTCTCTTTTATTATTTAAAATATGGAAAGCCCTTGTTTGTCACTCTCTCTGGTGCAGCTGTGTCTCTTCTCTTTGAAATCTGGCATCTTCAATAGAAAAACTTTTAAACCAAGTTGGAGCTGATATTTTATCAAGATATCCATTCATCCTGAGTGCCTGCCTTAAGTTCTCATGGTATCGTAACAACACACTCACAGAGGCTTGCATAATTGTAAGCTCCTTCTAAGGAGCTGAAGGCACATCTACAGCTTATATTATAGCCAATTTCCAAACACATTCTTCTCAGAAAAAATTTCTCTGGGCAAGGATCACCTCTCTCTCCCTCTCTCTGCAGAGAGGAGCACACTGCTGATGCCAAGTCCATGAAAACAACTCTTTACAGGGGCCTCCCCATCAATAAGGAGCTTTATTTGCTGTGTGTCCCACCCTCTGTTCATTGTATTCACACAGCCAAGTTGGCACAGAAGAGGTAGCACAAAGGCCAGCCTCAACTCTGAAGGGCCCTGCTGGGGCAGGACAAGGAGAAGAGCCTGTGCTGGGCATAGAAGCCCTGGGATCTGGTTCCAAAGCTTCTGTCAGCTCCCTGCATGGCCATGCCCCCTCTGTGCATCTGTGTCCTCTGCTTTGAAATGAGGCAATTGGACCAAATGATCTCCAAGGTCTGACCAGATTCAGAAATCAGCTATAACACGATCCTAGGAAGAAGACAGGTGTATGCCTTCAGTGGGTCGACCTCCTGGCCTTTCAGTAGATGAGACTCAAGACCTTTCTGAGCCATAGCTGTGGGGACAGAGAAATGAGCATCTTCCAAGATGTTTAGCTACTGTATTTGCATCAGCTTCCTCGTAGAGAATGTTGCTTATTGACACCGTTACCATAGCAACTGGAGTGTCATTTGGCACTGGCGTTTAGGGAAGCTGTCACGGTCCGTAATTTAAGAGAAACAAATTTTCCTTCCTCACTATGTCAGCTTAATTCTCTCAGTCATCCACTTTAGCAATCAAATACACTTCCCTGAAGAGCATTCATTAAATCTAGACAGAAATCTCACCAAACCATCACCATGGGTTGTAGTTTGGAGGTAAAAGGAAATCTGGTATAAGAATTAGAATTGTCACCTTTGAGTCCTAAGTCTGCAGATAAAATAACTCTACCATGTTGGGAGTTCTTTCTTGTTTTGGGGCTTTGCTTCCTGATCTGCCAAATGGTAAAGATGGGCAATGTATTCCCTAAGGTGTCTTTCGGCTCACATAGTCTAGCCAGAGGTTTGCAGATTGGTGGCACAAAGACCACATTCAGCCTGCAGATGTGATGTGTTTGCCCTGTGTTGTATGAGCCACATAATGTTCTAATTTTAATTGATCGACACCATTTAAAAATTTGGAGTTTTCACATAATAATCTTGATTTATGGCTTCTCTTAGAAAAAGCCAATTAGATAAAACTAGGCTGGAATCCTCCATGGCAGTTTTCAGCTGGATCTGAGTAGCTGCTGCTCCCTTTAGACAAGGCTTGGGTCCTCCATGTTCACCATCTGACCCTTCCAGAGCTGATTGCTGACTCATGTCCGCTCCTTGGAGTACCCTACTCTTGGCCAGCTTTTCACATGTACTTCCTAACCCATTTGACATTTGAGTTTTCACCTGCTCTTTGGCACTTTTAGGACAGAGATGGCACAGTCCAAACTCTCTTGAGATCATTGATGGCATCATTTGGCCATGATCTTGGTGGGAGACAGAAACTGGGTCTAATCAAATACTGCCCTGGACAAGAAAACCGACAAAAGCTTTGGCTGCCTTGATTTCTCAAACTAATCAGTTGAGCTCTAATCAACAGAACTCACAGGCCCAGGCAGCCTATCTTGGAGTGATGGTCAGAGCTGTCACGGGCAGCAAATTGGTCACATGATTCCTCTGTGACTCATAGCAAGTTGGTAATTTTCTATAACTTGATTTTTCAAATGTGAAATAAGTTGGTTTCACACATAGGCAAGTTTCCTTCTAAAGTTAAAATTCCCCGAAGCAATGAGAATCCCTATACAGAGGCTCATCTCAGTCTGCTTAAGGGGGTGTGTGTGTCTGCTTACTCTGCAGGCTTTGTGATGAGTACAGTGCCTGCACCCAGAGTTATAAGTGATACAGGAACTGTGCCGGGACAAACATCAGGAAGACCCTTCTCAGTAGCTGATATTCCCTAAGAACCGAGGCCATCACAGCTTCACCTGCAGGACTGGCAGTTGAGAGAGGGCCAGTGAGAGCTCACGGGAAGAGTAAGAACTTACCAGAACATGCCTGATGCTGCAATCCAAGGCCAGCGGTAGATGTGCAAGAAGTGATCAGCAGTAGCCTCTAACAAATGCTATCAAATGCCTTCCTTTCTCTCTCCCAGCTGCTAATTTTATTGGGATGTTTTAGTCCTGTGTAGCCTTTAAGGAGACATAGGGATTTCGATAACTGACATGGGATACTGGATTCCAGCTCAGCCCTCCAACTGCGACTATATTTTACGTTGTGCAGGCTCTCTGGGTCTCAGAGCCCTAACTGTTAAATGGGCGGGCTGAGCTCAGCCCAGGGGGAAACTGGGTTCAGACAGCCTGGGTAGGAATCCCAGCTCTGCTGTGTCCTAGGTATGACCTCGGATGAGTTACCAACACTTCCTGGGTCTCTGTTTCTTCACCTGTAAAATGGGTAAGAAGGGGATCATCTATGCAAAGTGCTTAGCACCGTACTTGACTTGTAATAACTGAAAATTGCTGCGCGAATATTCTTCTTTTTTACTATTGAACAGTTTAGGATCTTTGTCAATAATAATATCATTTAATAAGATGCTTGATTGGGCTAAGCACTTTTAAAAAAAGATGCATTTATTTGAGAGAGAGAGGGAGCAGGGGGAGGGAGAGAGAGAGAGTCTCAAACATTTTATTTATTTGAGAGAGAGAGAATGAACGGGGAGGGCAGAGGAGAAGCAGGCTCCCCACTGAGCAGGGAGCCTGATGAGGGGCTCGATCCCAGGACCCTGAGAACATGACCTGAGCTGAAGGGAGACACTTAACCAATGTAGCCACCCAAGCGCCCCACATGTGTGCTCTTAATAGTGACCCTATGCAGCCTCCTTCAAATGTGAGGTCACCCCCAGTGAGAAAAGCACGTGGGGCCCAGCCCTCTTTTCACGCGAAGGTTTCAGTTCAGGGAAATTCTGCCGCTGACACTGGGGATGGCTACTGAGTTCTAGTTCTATGTGCATTTTGAAAAGGTCAGTTTGGCTTTGAAACTCCCCCCCCCCCATTCATATAATCATTCTTAAATTGATAGCCTTTCCCCCAATTTGATGTTGAAATATTCCTCTTAACTTTAAAACCTAGTTGAACTGACAGGATCAGCCAGGCTGTCGAGAAGGCAAACTGGCACCACGACAATTCAGAAGTCCTCTGAAAAGGACTTTTCTGACTTGAATACATATATTAATAAATATATTTGTAGCTATATTAGCATATGCATTCAAATTGGATACATACATTTGTAGAAACCGGAAGCCAGAAAAGCCAGAGAATTTAACCCCTCCCCCACCAAAGGTTTGGCTCAAATTTGAGACCGAAATCCCCATGCAACAAAGTAGGTCACATTTGTCAGCACTGACTCCACAGTGCTGTCAGCCCCCCGCCCCCATCCCTAACCTGTTTTTGCTTTCCTCTCTGCAGTCAGCTCGGACTTTGGCAAGCAGTCAAGAAGTGAACAAGAGAGACGCAAGTTCTGAGTGTCTGACCCTTTACTGGCCGTTCAGCTGGGCGAGCTGGGAAACCAGTTAAAAAAAAAAAAGTTGTCTTTCTTTTCCTCTCTCCCCTAACTAACTGCCTCTTTCTCCTCCCCACCACCACAGAAGGAAAACAATCAAAAGCATTAGTATTCCCATGAAAAGGGGCAGTCACACAGGGTGTGACTGCAGGCCTGCGCTAGGACGCTGCCAGGGGCAGAAGGGACCAACTCCGATTGCTCCATAGTCCTAGTGGTGGCGTGGTCAGATGGAGGGGACAGAGCCGTGATTCACAGCAGGACGTGCTGCTCGCAGACGGGCCCTTCTCCCAGCACTCGTTAGGGTCTCCTCTCCAACGGGATGATACCCGGTGGGCAAGCCTTCTTTTTAGAAATGTGTCTCCCTCCCTATTGGCCTGTTAAGGACAACAGGGAACTCTTACCTAAGCTGAAGTGTCTCCTTGTGTTGCTTTCAGGAATTGGGACCCTCACCCAGGACACACTATGGTGCTTCAGCCAAGTGAAAGGCACCATCGAGATTGGAGCCACAGAAGGTAGGAGAAGTTTCCTCCCCTCCTTTTCTTGCCTCCTTGGGGGTTTGTGCTGGTTTCAGATTTGAAAACATTCATGAATGTAGGGTCCCACACATCCTGGAGTAGCCTTCTGGGCTAGAATTAGAATTAGATTTAATAATTTCTTTCTACCCTCTTATTCTTTTAAAGCTTATTTTGTTCCTTCCAATGAGGCAGCACTGAAGTGAACTTTCAGCGAGATTGGTTTGGGCAGAGAGAGAGGCTGTACTCCGGCAAGTCATGTTTCAGGACTGTCTGTCAGCTCTGGAGGACTGTGAGGCCAAGCATGGCAGCATGGTCAGAGGTTAATCTCTTCCTTCCATTCTCTGTTGAAGATCACTTGCTTCTCGTAGAGGAAGCCCACAGGGAGAGTGAAGAATTCAAGTCTAGTCTTATGAGCTGTGTCTACACTGAGTCCCAGGATCAGCATGTAACTGCCTTCCTGGCTCTCAGGAGATTTTCCTATTGTAGGCTCTTTACTTGGGATAATATATCCATTTCCCTCCTCCTGAAGAACTTGTTTCTCCGTCTCTTCACTCTCTTCCCTCATAAGCCCGAGCTTGGAGACTTCCAGAACTCTCCCAAAGGATGTCTGCATTTGAAAATAGCTGAATAATAGGCAACTGGAAGGAGCTAGAATGGCCCCGCTGGGTGTCCTTGGAGGGCTTGCTGTTCTAGTGGAACGCAATGGGGGCGCCTGAAACAGACTGTGTTGTGTCGGCAGTAGGTACGGTTAACCGATGTACTGTAAGATGGGTCTAAAGCTAAGAGAAGTGAATAAGGCAGTGAAGAGTTGACAGGGTTGAACTTCAATATGGAAACTAACATGCCTATATGCATGTGGAATTTTGGCTCCTTCTGTTGCATTTTAATTCTGAGTAAAAATCATTTTGAGTAAAAATCATTTTGAGTAATTTGGAGGAGGTGTTTTATCTGTAAATTTGCTATACTTTATTTTTAGAAACCCACTGTAATGGTGGATACCTCCAAACCAAATGATTTCTGTTAAAAGGGTGAGAGAAGGCATAGTAAAAGTTAATAACTGAATCTATAAAGTTACACTACTCTATGACATCTTCTATTTCTTAGGTGCACTATAAACTGGAGCTTTACAAACACTTCTCATAAAGCCCCTGGGAAGCAGATAAAACAGGCTTTGTTAGGCCCATTTTATGCTCATCGGATCCAAAATATTTCTGAGCACTTCTATGTGGCAGCCTTGTCCTAGGCCTTGTAGATTAAAAAGGCAAGGAGAAAAAAATGACTTATGCCCTCACTTCAGGAATTTCAAGAAATCTGCAGCTCAAGTTAACCGATGGCTTTAAATCCTGACCACAATTCAAAATCTTTTCTGCTTTTTATTTTTATTTTTTTAAATATTTATTTATTTGACAGACAGAGATCACAAGTAGGCAGAGAGGTAGGCAGAGAGAGAGGAGGAAGCAGGCTTCCCACTGAGCAGAGAGCCCGATGCAGGGCTAGATCCCAGGACCCCTGGATCATGACCTGAGCCAAAGGCAGAGACTTTAACCCACTGAGCCACCCAGGTGCCCCATCTTTTCTGCTTTTTAAACAATAGAGACTTCCAGGTCCCTCAAGAGCTACTGAGTTAGAAGTTCAAGGACCATGTGTTTTAATTAGCTTGCCCAGATGATTCTGATGCAGTAAGGCTGGCTTTGGGGACCACCAGCCTGGCTGACCTGTTCTGGGTTATCCATCTCTCAGCCTCTGGACCTAAATCTTGTGTTTGTGACTGGCTCCCCATCAATTACAATGATCTGTGTGGCTACTCAGGCTCTAGCTCTTGAGTACTTGCTGTGTGGTGAGGACCCTGCTAAGTGCTTGGGAGAAGTTAATAAGGTAATGTGGGTACAGCACTTACCAGTGCCTGACAGTTTGAAAGTACTCTGTAAACTGTGATAAATATCATTATAATTAGGCCTTCATTCTAATTCAATCCTCATGGAAACCTTATGAGAGGTAGATATTTTTATTCCCATTTTACCTGTGAGGATACTGAAGCTACAGAAACACACACAAGACCAAGTTCTTTGCCAAAGGCTCTAGAGCTAATAAATGGCTGAGTTAGGTTTCAACCCAGTCTGTAGGATGGGAAAACCTCAGCTCTTTAAACATTGTTCTGAAGACTGGTTCTTACTTAGTAGTTTGGAGGAAGGCCCAGGAATCTGCATTTTCTATGCAAGCTCTTAGATGATCATCATGGATGCAGGTGAACCGAGGATGGGCTCACATGGTTGCCATGATTGTCCATAATGAGTAAGTTGCATACTTAAACTAACTGTTCATTGAGTCAGAATGATACTCACTGCCAACTTGTGTCGGGAAAAACCACTTCAAATTGTGGAGAAAGCGATAAATTTTTTTAAGAGGAGAATCAGATTGGATATAACACACATATATGATATATATATTATATATATACCATGTCTTCTTTGGTATTCACTACCAAAGCTGTTGATGGACATCTGGGCTCTTTCCATAGTCTGGCTATTGTGGGCACTGCTGCTAGAAACACTGGGGCACAGGTGCCACTTCAGGTCACTACACTTGTATCTTTGGGGTAAATACCCAGTAGTGCAATTGTGGGTCATAGGATAACTCTATTTTCAATTTTATGAGGAACCTCCATACTGTTCTCCAGAGTGGCTGCACCAGCTTGCATTCCCATCAACAGTGTAAGAGGATTTCCCTTTCTCTGCATCCTTACCAGCATCTGTCGTTTCTCCTCCTACCCCTCTTCCCCTCCTCTCCCTTCTTCCCCATTCTCTCCCCCCTCTCCCTCCCCATCGCCCACCTCCTCCTCCTCCTCCTCCTTCTTCTTCTTTAGTTTTTATTTACTTATTTGACAGAAAGAGAGAGAGAGAATATGAGCAGGGGGAGGGGTGGGGAGAGAGGGAGAAGCAGGCTCCCTGTGGAGCAGGGACCCAGATGTGGGACTCGATCCTAGAACCCTGGGATGGTGACCTGAGCTGAAGGCAAGACACTTAACTGACTGGGCCACCCAGGTGCCTTGTCATTTCTTGACTTGCTAATTTTAGCCATTCTGACTGGTGTGAAGAGATATCTCATTGTGGTTTTGATTTGTATTTTCCTGATGCCGAGTGACATTGAGTATTTTTTCATATGTTGGCTATTTATTTGTCTTCTTTGGAGAAATGTCTGTTCATGTTTTCTGCCCATTTCTTGATTGGATTATTTGTTCTTTTGGTGCTGAGTTTGATAAATTCTTCTAGCTGGTACCTTGGCAAAGTCACTTAATGTCTCTGTGCTTAAGTCTCTTTGTATGCAAAAATGGAGTTAATACAGACAGACATCCATTAGAATGGCAGTGAGTGCTAGCTGAATAAAGTTATGTGTAGATATACATATAGGTAGATAGATATAGACACACACAACACATATATACCTGGCATGTGTATTTTATATATAATTCTATAAGTATATAGTATAAATATACATATAATAGATACAGTGCCTAGATTGCTATAAGATGCTGAGATTGAAAAAAAATGCTCAGATTGCATAACCTGCTAATACTGTATTATAAAAGTAGGGCAGAGTCTAGGTGAAGTGATAGAAATAAAGATAAATACTTTAATGCAATATTTTTGAAAACTGAACTAATACAAAAATTCATGGTAGATAAAGTATCAAAATATTACATAAAAACAGGAACAGCATTACTGATTCTTTTTCCTTTACTTCAGGTTCTAATACGGCTCAGCATGGCACTGTTATTGCTAATTTAATTAAATGTGTATCTTGGGTAACTGCTAATAGGCTAATATTTTTCATGTTCCAAATTATTCAGCAGGATAGTGAATAAATAATACTATGAGCCCAACACTAAACATTGAGTGAGTTTTTATTATATCCATAGCACTGCCCTAGAAGATGAAAGGGTAATAAAGATAAATAAAATATAAAATTCTCAAGGAATGCACCATTTATGGGGGGAGAGGAATTGGTACCTAAGAATAAGGCATCATATCAGTAAAAGTAATACAAGGCAAAGTGAGCTAAAGAAGTGCTTTGACTCAAGACTAAAATGCTTTGAGTACAAAAGAAATAGAAATCTCATATTTTGGGGATACAAAGATAGACTTAATGGGAAGAAGTCATTCAAGATAGAACCTAAACAAATTTTTAAAATACAACATTTATTCTTTCCCTTTTATATTACTAAAATGTATGTTCTCAGTCTAGAGAATTTAAAATAAAACTAAAAAATATGAAATTTCATTCATAATCTCACAATCCACAGATCAATACTGCTAAAGTTTGTGGCCTATTTTTTCTAGTCTCTGGACTATGTACATTTGTCAATTAATTCAGTCAACAAACAAGTGCTATGTGCCAGAAATTGCAAAGGGGACTGGTTAATTTAATTTATAATGAACAAAATATATATATATACACACACATACATACATATATAATGAAAAAGGTCATAATGGAAATACTATTTTATTAATAGATATTATATTATTATTAATAGATATTTTAACATAACAATATATAGTGACCATATTTCATATTGTGAACAGTAGATATGCCCTAATTTATTTTCCTCAATTGTCATTCAGTGTTTATAATAACACTGCTATGAACATGCTTAATAGCTACCCTACATTTGTGCAGGAAAACTTATGTTGTAGCCTGATGAAGAGCCTGTTTTATAATAAAATACCTGGTTAAATTTTGGCCTTGCTTCTTCTTGTCAAAGACCAAGTTATCTCCGATTTTTCATTATTCCATTCCTAATATGGAAAATTGAGTTAAAAACATCTAGCTGAGGAACAGTTATTAGAATATAATTAGATATTTTAAACAACACAGCACATAGAAAATGTTCAGTAATTATGATTAGTTACTGTGATTATAGCATTGGGATATACCTCCATTTTCTATGTGCCGTGTTGTTTAAAGTATCTAATTATTTATATGATGTACAGGTAAGAAGAAAAATATTTTATAATGAAAGACTTAGCCAGTAAAAAAAAGTATAAAACTAGAAGATCAGATAAGGTTTTGATGAACACTAGGAAAGATGTAAACAGGTGGCTTGAGAGCGTTCTGGAGGAAATCACTTCAGTACAGGGCGCCGGGAAAAGTCTCTTTGAGGAGGTGGCACCTGAGCCGAGGTCTGAGGGAATGGAATGGGCCAGTGTTCAAAGAACCATGCCTTGGTCACTGTAGGAATTAATGAAACAAGTACTCATATAGGCCCAGCACCATCGAAAAGACAATGTTTTCGAAACACAAAGGAATGCACACTCAATGTGACAGGAGCTAGGTGGGAGAAAGCTGTGGTCGTGGGTAACCTACCAAAGAGGTAGGACAGGGCTAGATCACAGGACTTTTTAGGTCACCTCACAGAGTCTGGATTTTATTTTGAGAATAATGGGATTCCTTGTCCTTGAAGGAGTTTAAGGACTAAATTGATACCATTTTAATAAATTCTTAGAATTCCATTGAGAGACAACATGGCTTTATTAGAGAAGAGAAGGTACAGACGATGAGAAGAGAAGAGATTCCAGACATATTTTGGAGATCATGGACTGGATTTTTGGGGAGGGATATCATAAGGGATTAAGATGGCTCCCAGGTTTTGGCCTTGAGTGACTGGGTGGTATCTGGGTACCCGTTGCAGAGCCTGGGAAACCTGGAAAGAAAACATGTTTGGGGTGTGGAGAAAGAAAGACATTCTCTCCCCGACTCTGAGGTTCAGTAGCTCAGTCTGTGAGATAGCCTGGCAATAGGCAGATTAATAGGAGAAAGGGTACACAAAATTATTGTTAATGTTATGTACATGGAGACATCACAGGAAAAACATGAATATGCAGAAAGACACTGAGATATGAGCTTTCATACATCGTCTGAAGAACGGAAGGAAGGAGAGAGGCACTCCTCTTAGAGGAAAGAAAATTACTTTTAGGAACTAGGAATGGGCCTTTTAAACAATAGATGGCAGGTGTGATAGCTTGTGGCCCAGTTTGTCCAGGGGTCGTGTCTGCTCTAGTCTCTCCCAGAATAAGAGTCCCTCCTCCTGGTTGATGAAACTTCCAGAGAGAGGATGTGTGGCCCCTGAGTTCCTTTGGCAGACTCTGTCTGTAGACAGATAAGGGGAATTCTGTGAAAGCGCTCCCTACATATATTATTTTTTAAACACCTTTAGTTCAAAATAGTCAATATACCAAAGCAGCATATTTTGCACCAGCATGTCCTGACCTCCCCGGAGGAGAAAAATTATGAGCTTCATTTTGCACATATTCAGCATGAAATGTTTGTAAGACACTCAGGGGTAGATGCCAAGAAGAAAGTTGTATCCATGAGTGTGGCTTTTCAGAGAGAGAATGAGGGAGGTGCCAGCACATCCGTGGTCTTTGGACCCACTGTCCTGGATGGCCTCACATACATCACGTAACCCACAATCGTCAGTGGTCTAAAGCTTCCCGTGTTTTGCTAGGGTTAGGGTGACTTCTAAGCCTGTTCACTTAGTGGAGTCCTTGTAAGACACTTACACATTGAGAGGTTCAGCATGTGTCGTTCTTGTATCTGATTTGTGCAGCATGTACATTACACATCTGACTTCATCATGAGGCATTCTCCATGGTGTCGTCACAGGGGCACTTCCCATGGTGGAAATTGCCCACTCTGGACTTGAGACGGTGTCTTCAGATTTGGCGCGTGATTCTGTGCTTGGGAAGAGATCAGAATTATCTGATGGGATTTCTGTGGCCGTCTTCCTCCTAGTGCTACGATTCTAGGGTATTTTGTTTGTTCCTCAACCCGCAGTTCTGCAATATCTGTCCATACAGGTCATTCCATCTTATTGATGGGCAATAACCATGATATTCATTCTGATGTGCTCCACAGACATAACCTTCTTTCCTTCCCCTCCCTCCAAAAAGATGGGGCTCACGTAAGGGAATGGATGAGGCATTCTCTCGATTCCATTTTCTAATGAGAGAAAAATACCAATCTGGCTGCTCCCATGAGGCGCGTGCCGTAGACCCTCAATGAAAAGCTGATGCTGATGGGTGACGTCCTTGCAAAGGGAAGTCCTCCACCTAACACGTTTGCAGGGAACGTCTGATCTTTGCCCTGAGAAATGCAGGGATCTGAGGAATCTTTCAGTTTCCCTTCAGGGATTGTGACTTTCTGCTGTTGTAAATAAATAAGTAAGCAAGTAAATAAATAAATAACTCTGATTGGGTTGTCTCAAAGCAGTGTAAAGACTGTGACCTCGTTTTATAGAGAGAAGTCAGTGACTGACAAATAACCTTTCTTAGCTGTCTGTGCAACCTACAAGGCATAGAGTGATTAGAATGTTACGCCACAGATCTTAGCCTAAGAGGTAGAAAATGGAGCCTTGCTTGCTCCTGCTCCCGGAGACAGGGTGTAGTGAAGGCTGTGGTAAGAACTCTAGTTTCAGGAGGAAGGGCTGTTGGTTTGGACCGAAGCTTTCTGGATCGACCAGGCCAAGCCACCAACATAAGATTATTCATCAGGCACTAATCTGAAACTGGGTTCAGCTACCTAGCTAGTGACCTTAGGTGACTGCATGATTTTCAAACCTCATTGTGCATGCAAATAACCTGGGAGGGTGTTTAAAAAGCATATTCCTAGGTCCTACCCCTAGAGATTCTGATTCCCAGCAGCTGGGATGGAGTCAAAAAACTCACCGTCATCCCCGATAATTCTAACATGGGTTGATCCAAGAGACCCACTGTGAAATTCTAGTCCTTCTTTCCTTATATCAGAAGGGAGGGAGAGAGAGACATCTGAGCATGCTTGGAGTGCTCTTAAAGGAAACCAGGATGCCAGCTAATACAAGGTTACTGTATACCCTAGCTCTGCCCCAGGCACTGAGTGGAGTAAAAACCCCTCCTCTATGTGTCAGAATGAAGCTTGGATCTCCTCTATGCATCTGTAGCCCACAAAGGGATTTCCTAAGTAACTTTATTTTGTGCAGGGCTCCAATCCACTGGAAGCAAAACTGGTCTGATTATGAACAAGTTACCGCAAGATGAAAGCACTTTTCTCAGCTGTGATGGAAGCCATCTTGGTGCAGAGAGCTGCAGTCTTGTGGTCTGAAGGCAGCCTGGGTTGCCTAGTGGACTCCTGGGAAGCTTGCAAGGCTCTGTGGGGGAGGAGAGGCACTCTACGCAGGACCCAAGTCAAACATCCTGTTCTCTCTGTAAGCATTAGGTAATTAAAAATGCTCCAGGCCAAGAAAACGAAAAGATTTTACGGCTGTTCGTTTCACCCATGTCCAAATGCCAACCACATGAAATGTGTTTAAAAAACAAATATTTATAGAGCACCTACTGTGTGTCAGGCCTTGGGCCGAGTGAACAAGACACTGTTACACTGTTGTTCTCCCCCACCCCCCTTTAAGCAGTTTATACTCTCCTGGAGAGATCTCAACAAGTGGTTGTCAATGACAATCCAGTGTGAGTATGGAAAGTGCTAGAAAAAGAGTGAGGTCACTCAACCCAACCCACAGTGGGGTAGAGGAAAGAAGGAAAGCTCATTGGAGTAGCTGGCAGCCAATCTGAGGCCTAAAGAAGGAATAGGAATTAGTTAGGCTTTTTTAGGCATACAGACCCTAGTTTAGGTAGGGCTCAGCTAGTCCTTTGGACTAATTACTCATTTTTTCTGGGCTATCTTGGGATGATGTTGAGAGGCTTTGTTAATAAGATCTTTGAAAATACTATACAAGGCCTGGCCATGGTAAAATAATAAAAAAGATAATTCTATTTAATCAGACTTCACTAAGCCAGATTTGAAAATACTATACAAGGCCTGGCCATGGTAAAATAATAAAAAAGATAATTCTATTTAATCAGACTTCACTAAGCCAGATTTTATAATAATAACTTTCAGTATATTACCCCATTTCAACAATGTCACAACAATGCCCAGGCAACTTACCCTCATTTTACAGTGGAGATAATTGAGACTCTGAAATTTTAACCATTTTTCCCGGTAATACACCCGTCTGACCTCAGTTGGTGTTTGAACGCTCCTGGGAAAGTAGCCTGGCACCAAGGAGGGGCTCAGTGAATATTTATTGAATGAATATAGCCTTTGGTAAGTAATAAATGTCACCAGATGAAAAAAATCAGTATTACTATTAACACAACAATAATGAATGCTTTCCAGAGAATAGAAGATAATTCAATACAATTATTCAAATAATTCAAAACAATACTGTACAAATATACACAGTACTTTCCTGCTTTTAACACATATGGCTCATTTATTTCTTATAACCCCCGGGGGAGATAAGTAGAGTAGGTCTTAAAAATCCCACATTACAGAGATAAAAGAGATAGTGTAGATACTACAGGTAGTAGATAGGTTATTCCTCGGAGAGATGAGGAGATTAAGGCAGATAGAGATAAATTTTAAATTGCCCAAGGTCTCATGGAGACTAGAAAGCGAACTTTTGAATCATACACAGGCGATTTTTCTACTTCTCATCTTTCACTACACAATATGGATTGATGGCTTTGGGTGAGGGGTACTCTGTTCTAGAAGCACTGACTCTGAATTTAAAACATGGTTGACTGTCTTCAAAATGCTGGGCACTGGTTACAAGGCACTGCAATGGAAATCCATCACTCAAGATGCTTTTTGCTGCAACAAAAAATTCATTTCAAAATACCTACAAGGGTAAAAGAATTATTTTCCCTTCCTTAGTTCTGCAAATACCCACGAATAGATATTTGCCTATGTCCTAGTGTCCTAGGTATTCGAGGCCCTGGGAATTCAATAGCAGAAGAGATAGACAATAGATTAATAAGTAGAATATAAAATATAAGGATGTAAGTGCAGTAGAGGAAAATAAATCAGTAGGGGTGGAGGGGTGTGGGTTTTCTCTTTTAAATAGGAGGGTCAAGCCTTGGTGCAAAAAATAACATTTGACCAATGATGTGAAAAAGGCAGATCAAGTTGTGGGTATCTGGGGTGGAGAGTTTCAGATAGAGGTAACAGCCAATGCAAATGCCCCGAGGCAAGAGCTTGTCTGGTAAATCCAAGGACTAGATATGAGGCTAGTAGTGGTTGAAGTTGAGTGAGCAAAGGAGGAAGGTGTGAGATGTAAAACATCTGGTTCAGGCAAATCCAATGCCAACCTTCCCTAGATTGCCTTGAAGCTGGGGTCTGGGTGTGTGAAAAGATGACTTGCCTTTTGTTTTCTTTTTATATTACTAATAAGCTGGCTCAGCATCATTCTACTTAGTGCCCATGTTATTTGTTAATGGAATTTAAAAACTGAGACTAATTAAGCACATGGACACTGTGAGATGGTTCCTGTTCTTGTGCTCAAGGTTTCAAATAAGTGTCAAGCCTTTTTCTTTAGCATGGTTATTTTTAATTTATTATGTAGTGCTTTTTTTTTTTTTTTCAGAAGAGTATAGCTACCTTTATAATACTATGGTTAGCAGTAAGAAAATTGAAAAATTGAATTTCAGCGGTACCTGGGTTGCTCAGTCAGTTGAGCATCCGACTCTTGGTTTTGGCTCAGGTTATGATCTCAGGATTGTGAGATCGAGCCTTGTATCAGGCTCCCAGCTCAGTGGAGAGTCTGCTTGAGATTCTTTCTCTCCCTCTCTCTCTGCCCCTTCACCTGCTCTCTAAAATAAATAAATAAATAAATGAATGAATCTTAGAGAAAAAAAAAAGAAAATTGGATTTCATTCAACCATTTATTCACTAAATATGTATTGGGCACCAGGTGTTGGAAACACAGCAGAACTCAAAATCGCCAGTATCTCCAGCGTTATGAAGTTCACATTCTAGTGGTGAGACGGACTAGTAAACAAACTGACAAAGACATAAGATAATTTCAGATGATGACAGGTGATATAAAGGATATAAAATGTGGTAACATGATAGTGGCCATGTGAGGAGGTGGGGTTGCTCCCCTAAACAGTCACTCTGTGGAGGCTTTTCTAAGAGGCAGCATTTGAGTTAAGATCCAAATAATGAATAGAAGCCAAGTTCAAAAGACTTGTTGGGATAGCATTTAAACGCAGGGAAATTTAAAATGGAGCTACCCTATGACCGAGCAGTTGCACTACTGGGTATTTACCCCAAAGATACAGATGTAGTGGAAAGAAGGGGCACATGCACCCCAGTGTTCATAGCAGCAATGTCCACAATAGCCAAACCCTGGAAACCCTGGAAAGAGCCAAGATGCCCTTCAACAGACAGATGGATAAAGAAAATGTGGCCCATATATACGATGGAATATTACTCAGCCTTCAGAAATGATGAATACCCAACTTTTGCATCAACATGGATGGAACTTTGAAGGGATTACGCTAAATGAAATAAGTTATGCAGAAAAAGTCAATTATAACATGGTTTCACTTATTTGTGGAACATAAGGAATAGCATGCAGGACATTAGGAGAAGGAAAGGAAAAATGAAAGGGAATCAGAGGGGGGAGATGAACCATGAGAGACTATGGACTCTGGGAAACAAACTGAGGGTTTTAGAGGGGAGGGGTTTGGGGGGATGGGTGAGCCTGGCGGTGGGTATTAAGGAGGGCGTGTATTGCATGGAGCACCAAGTGTTGTATGCAAGCAATGAATCATGGAACACTACATCAAAAATTAATGATGTTTAATATGGTGACTAACATAACATAATTTAAAAAATTAAAAAATAAACCCAGGGAACAGTGGGTGCAAAAGCCCTGAGGCACAAGAAATCTTGGTCTGACCAGAAGGTAGCCCAGGATGACTGGGAGAAGGGTGAAGTTGCAGAGGGAAGCAACTTAGAGAAGCAACAGAGGGAAGTGAACCTGCCTCTGCAGGTTCCAGTGAGGCCTTGCAAGCCTTGGTAAATTAAAGGAGTTTTATTCTGGGGACAATGGGAAGCCGCTAGAGGATCTTAAGGATGGGCATACACTGATGTTTGAAGCAGTACTAGTAAAATGGAGGATTGGTCACTTGACTGTTCACATAAGCAGAGAACATTTCACCTCAATGGAGAACTCGAGTAACACTACCTTCTGTAGAGTGGTACTATGAAAATTCAACCTCACCTTTAAACTCAAACTTTTTTTTTTTTATTGTTTGGTTAGTGCTTCCCACCTAGTGCTTCCAATCTTCAGACCTTACTTCTCAGAGTAGAAAACTGCCCATGGTCTGTGGCTCACTGTGGTGCACACATCTTTGCTCAGAACCATCCCACGAACTTATAAAATGTTGGTTCTAGTGCCCAGAGATCGATTTTCAAGGCATTGTTGAGATCCCTTAAATTTGGGAGCTCATAGCACTGGTGGTGCCCTCTTACTCTGTAGCTTAGGGAACATGGGGTCTTTTTTAAAAAAATGTTACTCTTCACTAGGCGTGGCATTTCCATAATTGTATCAGGCATTTTTTAAAGAGTCGTTACTAACTATTGTTTCAGGAATGCTTCTCCTGATCATAGTGTAAGGCAACCTTTCCCCAAATTCTGGCACAAGTAATTTCTCAGTGTGTGCTTCTTCCTCTAAAACTTCCATCACACCTACCAGGCAGTTTCCACGCTGACAGGTCTGTACAAATGATGTCCAAGCAGTAATGACTTCCAAATATTGATATTAAGTGCTTATTTCCTGAGGAAAGCTGGTGTTAATTTTCTACAACTTCCCATTCATACATGTCTCAGAATTTTATATTCATGTAAAGTCCAGCTTCTATTCAGACATACCTGAGAGCAAATGAATTTTAACACATCATTTACAGCTTGCTGAAGATAAGCTGTCTCTTAAAAATATTGTTCCTTAATTGCAACTTAATTCATGAAACTAAAACTAAAAAAATAATTCATAAACTTTAAAAAAAAAAACAACAAAAAAGCTTGAAACCAATCAAACCCCCCAGGTATTATTTTTTAAATACTTGCATTTCTTTTCACAGAAAGTGATACTTTTTGTAATAGGAAGCTGAGGGCATCATAAAGAGGGAAATTACAGTGAAAAGCATGAGCATAACGTGATGGGTGCATTTGTCAAATCACTACATTGTACACCTGAAACTAATGTAATATTGTGTGTCAACTCCACTAAGAAAAAAAGTATAAACTCTGAACAGACTGGGTTTGAGTCCCGGAGCCACCACTCTCTCTGTCACTTTGAATAGGTTACCTAACCTTAGTTTCATTCAACTTTACTTTTCTCCTCCGTCAAATGGGGAATATAATAGCTTCTCCTTTGTAGGTTGGTTTTTTTTTTTAAGATTTTATTTATTTATTTATTATTTGACAGAGATAATAAAGAGAGGCAGGCAGAGAGAGAAAGGGAAGCAGGCTCCCTGCTGAGCAGAGAGGCCAATGGGGGGGGGGGGTGGTCGATCCCAGGACCCTGAGATCATGACCGGAGCTGAAGGCAGAGGCTTTAACCCACTGAGCCACCCAGGTGCCCCTCCTTTGTAGGTTTTTTGAGAACAAATCAAATAATCCGGTAAAGGCTGAAAAGGCACAGAGCAAATGCTAGGTAAATGTTAGCTATTACGCACAGGAAAGCAGATTCCAAGAAAATGTTAAAAATCTGTCACCCCAGCCACCAGACAATTATTTATTTTTAATGTTTCATATCTAATAAGTTTGATAAACTTGTTTTAAAATGGCCAGCAGACTCCCATGTTTACTGAAAGGCTAACTTACCTATGGCTGCAAACCAAAACAAGCCTCCCCCCTGTAAAGAACAGTAAACATCTGTGGAAGATTCTAGGCTTGGGTTCTATCAACGTAATGCCAAAGCAGTTAAAAGAGAATCATAGGTAGTTAATTGTCCCTACAGCATCCACAAACATGAACAATGAATTAATGCTCGTTACTCCCAATAAAAATATCATTTGTCTGCATGTTATTAATGAGCAAGTAGGTAGCTGTGTGATTTGAACATGTAGATTCATAGTATAGTGGACTTGGAAGGAAGCTGGAAGGTCGTTTTTCATCTCCCCATTTTACAGAGAGAGGAAATGGGCTGCAGAAAAGAGGAGTGATGCAACCAAGGCCACAAGTGTCCTCTGCCACCTAACCACTTCATGTTTCCACAACTCAGGCTCCTGTGTGACGTTATAGGGTTAGGTTAGCTCTCGGATAGTTCCTCCAGTTAAAAAATACCATGAACCTGAGGCGTCTGGTTGGCTTAGTCAGTTGAATGTGCAACTCTTGATTCCGGCTGAGGACATGATCTCAGGATCACGAAATCGAGCCCTGTGTTGGGCTCTGCGTTCAGTGTAGAGTCTTGTCCACACTCCTTCTTGTCCCTCTCCTTCTTCCCTTCTCTCCTATGCTCTCTCTCTCTCTGTCTAAAAAAGAAAGAAATTAATTAAAAAAAACCCATCAACCTGTGTTCCCTGACCTCTGGTGACCAAATGTCTATTAGATAGAATCTTCTAGACTCCACTTTCTCAGCCACTTGTTTCTTACATGTAGACACTGAACTGCGTGCCCCTTGCCCAATGGGGGGAAAAGGTCATGACTGGAAATGGCTTTCCGAAATTCCAAGAAAGGCATTAGAACAAGGGCCATATCTATCTTGTTTGCCTAACATAGTTCCTGGCATTTACCAAAAATTTGATAAACTTGACACCGAATAAAAATGGCAGCCAGCACTGAGCATATATGGTACTCCAGGCCTTAGGCTCGTGGGGCATCAGGGACTTCCTAAGATCTCACTTCTTATTAGAGGCAGTATAACCCAGTGGTGACGAGTACAGGCTCCAGAAATGCTCCAGGTTTGCACCCCAGCTGTGTAACTCTGAGTATGGCATTTCTTCTGTCTGTGCCTCAGTGGCCTCATTTGTAACATTATTGTTGAAGCTACTTCAAGGGCTTTTGTGAAGATTAAATGAACTAACACACATGAAGTATTTTACAATGCGGCATGGATATAGTCGGCATTCAGTAAATGCTTGCTCTCTCATTATTAGTATTGAGACCAATTTAATCTTTATATCAATATTGAAAAGGAGGTATTCTAATATGCAGATTTTGGCTACAGAAATTGAAATTCAGGGGCGCCTGGGTGGCTCAGTGGGTTAAAGCCTCTGCCTTCGGCTCGGGTCATGATCCCAGGGTCCTGGGATCAAGCCCCGTGTAGGGCTCACTGCTCAGTGGGGAGCCTGCTTCCCTTCCTCTCTCTGTTGGCCTGCCTACTTTTGATCTTTGTCAAAAAGAAAGGAAGGAAGGAAGGAAGGAAGGAAGGAAGGAAGGAAGGAAGAAAGAAACTGAAATTCAAAGAGCTTAAATGATTTGGAGATTCCTTCAAGTATTTTGATAGTAGTAACTGAAAGACTTCTGATTTAAACATAGGAGGTAAACACTCCAATGAATTAATAATGGTCATATATGATGGTTCAGAGTGGGCTCTGGAGTCAAGAAGTTGGATTTGAATCTTGGGTCTGTCATTAACAGATTTGTGCCCTTGAGCAGGTTATCCTGAGTCTTGATATACTAAGAATAATAGATCCTATATAATAAGGATATTGCAAGACTTAAATGAGATAATGCTTTTTAATACTTAGGCACGTGCACTTAGCAGGAACCCATAAACATTCTATCACTTTTTTTTGTTATTAGTAGCAATGGCTGTAGTCAACTTCAGTTACTTTCTCCGAAAGCCCACCCAAATACTTTAGAGTGATCCTTGATCCTGCCTTCCTAACATCCCTCAATACAGTGTTCATCTACCCAAAACACTATGTCATTCTTTCTCCTAAATATTTCCAATGATCTCTTGAATTCCTTGACCTCCCTCTAACCACATTGTCATTATCCTCCTTTGGATGCCATCTTCTGTTCTCTGGATGTGGAAACTAGTCTCTTTGGTTTTCTCCCATTTTCCTTCTTGTCTTGACCACCTCCTTTCTATTCGTTATACTGGAGCCACAGTAGTATTCTTAGTGCACACATGTGTGGCTTGCCTCCCTAAAGCCTTCAAAGGGCTTCATTGTTCCTAGGGTGCTCTCAGCCTGTGTCACTGCTTGCCTGCATGTACTCTGTGCTTTGCATTTCCTTCCACACCGTAGCTCCTTTCCTCCAGCATCACACACATGCTCTCCCCTTTGCCAGAAACACTGCTCACCTTCTCTTTCCCTGCAAACCCCTCCTCATCATTCAGAGCCCGGCTCTGGTGTCACTTGCCCTAGCCAGCCTCCCCTAATTCCTGGTGGCCCTTCTAGTAGGTCCAGGCTGTTACCCTTCATAGCACCTGCCAAATGCATTATAGTTTCCTTACTCCTTATATGTTTTCTCCACTAACTTATAACCTCCACTAAGGCAAGACGGGTCTGATGTGCCTACTACAATTACAATTTGTACAACTATCTAGTGCCCAGCACAGTGCCTGGCACAAAGTGATACTTAACAAGTATCTATTGGACAAATGCATGAGTGCATGAATTAACATCAGCTTTCCAATCAGCAATGGCCATGAAGACAGGAGACTCTAATATTCATTTTAGTGGCAAGAGTGATGTTTCTTACTGTTGCCTTCAACTCCCTGTTGAAGATATAGACTGCATTCATAGGATTCCTTTAAATCTAAATTATATAAAATAGAATAGAATATTACTCAACCATCTAAAAGAATGAAATCTTGCCATTTGCAATGACATGGATGTAACTAGAGGGTATTATGCTAAGCAAAATAAGTCAGTCAGAGGAAGGCTTGATTTCATTCATATGTGGAACTTATGAAACAAAACAGATGAATGTAAGGGAAGGGAAGGAAAAATAAAATAAGATGAAAACAGAGAGAAAGGCAAATCATAAGAGACTCTTAACTCCCGGAAACAAACTGAGCGTTGTTGGAGGGGCAGTGGGTTGGGGGATGGGGTGACTGGGTGATAGGCATTAAGGAGAGCACTTGAAGTAATGAGCACTGATGAGTCACTAGATACTAGCCCTGAAACCATTAATATACTATATGTAATTAAATTGAATTCTAAAAAAATTAAAAATAAATTTATTTATTTATTTATTACAAAATAGAGCTATCATTTTCCAACATGCCAGCATCAGTGGCTGCCTAAAGACCCAGGTAAACCAAATAGCAGCAACATTCTATTTTCAAATTTTCAAAAGCCCTTTTACAAATATTGTTTCATAGGATTTACACAGCAGCCATGTGAGAGAATGAGGGGAAGAAATGAAGACACGGAGAATTGCAGAAGCACGTAGTTTGCTGACTGTTCATCAAATGATTATTTGCTGGCACAAAGTTGCCTTGTTTACAGTTACAATTCACGTGGCCATGGCTCCAGCCCTGGTCTGTAATTCTCCGTGTGTGTGTATGTAGGGGCCCAGGGGATACTTAACAACATCTGGAGACGTTTTTGATCGTCACCACTGAGGTGGGGAGGTGCTCCTGGCATGTTGCGGCTTGGGGCCAGGGATGTTGCTAAACATCTAGAGTTCCCAGGAGAGCTCCCCCTCCCAGCACCCCCTCCCCACCTGCAGACCCACTCCCACCCTCAGCAAAGAATTATCCAGGCCAGAACGTCACTAGTGCTGACGTGCATCAACCCAGCTGTAGAGCGAAACTCACAGACTGAAATAGAAAGGAATGTGTGTAACTCTCTCCCAATGCAAGAGATGGGTGAATACGTAACCTCTCAAAAGGCTTGACATTTGAATCAAAAACTAAATTGCTCTGCAGGACACACAGAACTCTTGTGCATCCTGCATGTACAGGATGGCAGTCCCGTGGGGGCGTCTTTGCTGAACAAGCAAGTCTTCTCTCCATACCTCAGAATAACAGGTCGACCATTTTCTCCCCTGTCCCCCTCAAAGATTTACTATTATGGCCTCTTGGAATCAAGGGAAAACTTGTGTTCAAAGTGTTTTCTACAGAAGGCATTAAACCTGATCCCTCAAACCTTTTCTTTCTTTTTTTTTTTTTTAAGATTTTATTTATTTATTTGACAGAGATCACAAGTAGGCAGAGAGGAAGAGAGAGAGGAGGGAAGCAGGCTCCTCGCTGAGCAGAGAGCCCGGCACGGGGCTCGATCCCAGGACCCTGAGATCATGACCTGAACCGAAGGCAGAGGCTTTTAACCCACTGAGCCACCCAGGCACCCTACAAACCTTTTCTTTTCTATCTAAAGGGTGTCCTAAGGGTCAAAAAGCTAATGTCTTGCCACCTGGATTCATGTGCTGAGTTACCTCAGAATCCTCTAATGTTCTCATCTGTCCAGAAGCAAATGGTGCTGCCTACTCCCAGGGATGAAGGCTCAAAGAGATAGCCTTAAAAAAATGCCTTATTATTATCCTAGCATATTGATTTGTTTTCATTTGTTCATGGTTTAATTACAGCCCAGAGATGTGCAGGAGAGAAGCAGACAAAGCAAATCCTTTTGAGGAAATGGAAGCACATTCTGGATTGACTTTGGAATGGGTTCTTCTTCCAAAGGCTTTGAGACACTGTATAGACTGAATAATTGGGCAGTTCTTTGTCAGGCTCAGATAAGGGAGGTTGAAGTCTCCTATTTCCAAATGAGAGCTAATTAGTGTCTGGCCCAAATGGTGAAGTTGGAATCTGCTTTATAGGTTTAAAATGTGGGGCGCCTGGGCGGCTCAGTGGGTTAAGCCTCTGCGTTCAGCTCAGGTCATGATTTCAGGATGCTGGGATTGAGCCCCGCATCAGGCTCTCTGCTCAGCAGGGAGGCTGCTCGCCCCTCTCTCTGCCTGCCTTTCTGCCTACCTGTGATCTCTCTGTCAAATAAATAAATAAATTCTTTAAAATAAAATAAAATGTGTCATAATGCCATTAGTTTAGAATAAATAGGGTAAATTTGAGTTGTGAATAGCGATGTAGTGAAATTTTAAGGAAATGTAATATTATTTTCATGTTCATAAAGTAGCATTAAAAACTGTCTTTCATGGTTTTATATAGACTAATAAACAGAAATATGCATTATTCCCCGAATATTTCTTGAGGTTCCTTACTGCCAAACTCTAATTTTTAATTCCTACCAGCATGTTCTTTTCACTCACATGTCCACAGATTCAAATTCTCCCTGTCCTTCAAAGCCTATCTCAGATGCTGCCACCTCCAGGAAGTCTTTGTGGCATCCAACCCAATGTCCCAATGACGTGAGATTTTCTTACTCTGCACTTTATCTGTTAATGCTCTTAGGGCCCTTCTGTAATTGGTAACATATTCATATTTTTCATTGACGTCTTACCTCCCCACTCACCTTTACACTCTCTGCCTTACATATTCCTCCACCCCAATGGTTCTTGGCACTGTATCTTGGAAAAAGTAACCCTTAAATTCATCTTGCATCTCTGGAGGCATTGATGGGTAGGTGTGTGGATTTGGTTATAGTTCCCCCACATAATGACACTAGTCATTAGCAGACCCTTTCTTTCAAATAGGGTGGAAGTAAATTTGACCAGCCTGATCAAATACCCACCAACTCCATATCAGTAGACACAGAAGTTGAGTGCCATTCTGGGTGCTTTGTTCTCTACCAGACTACCAGAGAAGAGAATGTCAAGATCGTGCAGCGCAGAAAACAGCCCAGCATCCAGACAGGGTGGGGTAGGAGTGAGAAGTCTGCACAGGAAACTTAAATGATTAAATGAGATGTCCTAGGCAGTGTGGTTCACAGAGGGCCAGGACCCCAGAAGAACTCGGATTGGATGGTTGATGTCATTACTGTTGTTATCATTATGAAAATCAAGTCCTATTCATATGCTTTCGAATGAAGAAATATTACCTACTTGCTCTGATATCTCTTCATAAATGAGGAGAAGCTGTCTACTTTTTGTAGCTCCTGTGAGAATTAGTATATAAAATTCGGTGGAAAATGCGCTTGGCTTTATTATGCTTTTCACTGTATAGTCTTTTCATTGAGAGCCAAAATCTTCTGCTGTAACCAGCTAGGTTCTATTTTTCCCTTTGCATCTGCTTTCAATAGAGAGCCTGTCCTCCGTCTTCAAAATCCTCTTTAGGCTTATCTGTAGTCGCCCACCTCTTCCTTGCTTTAGTCACATGCCTAGAGAACCCTGTGAGCCATTGGTCCAGACTCCCCATCAGCCGTGTGAATCAGGTCTCTGCTGACCTCTCTGGGAAGTCCGGGGGTGCTGTGGTGAGCAACATAGCACAATCTGTGTCCCCGCTGATCTCAGACAAAAACTATTAGTTTAAAACAATTAGATTGTTAACTAATTAAAGCAGAAGACAAAACTGCTCTGAAAGAAAACGTACAGGCTGCCGCAGAGTTGGATAAGAGAACGAGCCAAAACCATTTCTTGGCCAGGCAAGTTGTCTTTCAGGCCTCTGCTGAAATGTCACCGCCTTAGAGAAGCCCTCCCTGACCATCTAAGCCAAGCAGTCATTCTCTACCACAACCCCCATTTTATTTTCTCCATTCTGCTTTCTAAAAAAAAATGGAGGTATAATTAACATATGGCATTATATTAGTTTGGAGTGTATAGTGTAGTGATTCTGTGTTTGTATATACTGTGTAATGATCACCACGGTAAGTGTCATTAGTATTCATCACCACACATAGTTATGGTGTTTTTTTTTCTTATGATGAGAACTTTTAAGATCTCCTCTCTTTGCAATTTTAAAATATACAGTATGGTACTAACTGCAGTCACTGTGCTGTACATCCCATCCCATATTCATTTTATAATGGTAAGCTTGTACGTTTGGACCCCCTTCACCCATGTTGCCCACAACTCACCCACCCCACCTCTGGCAACCACCAACCTGTTCTCTGTATCTGAGTTGGGGAAAGGGGGTTGCTTGTTTTGTTTTAGATTCCATATATAAGTGAGATCCTATCATATTTGTCTTTGTCTTATTTCACTTAGCATTATATCTTCAAGGTCCACTCATGTTGTTAGAAATGGCAAGATTTCCTCCTCTGTTATGGCTGAATAATATTACATTGTGTATATATACATACCACATTTTGTTTACCCATTCATCCATCATTTGACACATAAATTGTTTCCGTATCTTGGCTACTGTAAATAATGCAGCACATAAATATGGAGATGCATCTATCTTTTTGAGTTAGTGTTTTCTTTGGATGAATTACTGGATCATTCCTCTTTATAATCTGAGATAATTTTGTTGATATAATGTTTACCTGTTTACTGCTCCTCTCCCTCGTTTAGAATATAAACTCAATGAGCTAAACCTCAATGTTTTATTTACTGTGGTTATCTCTGGCTTCTAGAAGCCTAGTGTTTAATAGCTGCTAAAAAGATTATATGAATGGATAAAGGAACTAACCAAGAGGTTCCTCTTCCTTCCAAATCAGAATGTACCAAGCTGTGAAATTCACATACTGACTAGAGATTATGGGGAAGGGGATGAAAATTATGTCAGAATTATGCCCGTTTCAGTTCAGATCAATTCAATCCAGCACAAACTTATCGAATTCCTACTATGCACCAAGCAGTGAATCTCACGCTCAGGATTCAGCAGAGAAAAGTCAAAATTCTACCTTCTACCTAAGGAATTAGACACTTGACAGCAATTATCATAGTCATGGAACAGTACTTCATGCCACATAGAATTCTGAACACTTTAATGAATTGGCTCATGTAATCTTCACCACCACCTTATATGTTAGGAATGATAATTACCCCTGAAGAAAAGGGCAGGTATCTCATCTGTCTTGTTTATTATTGATTCTTTAGCACCATGTACAGTGCCAGACATAAGTAGATGTTCAATAAATATGTTCAGTAATGAACGGGTGCTTTGAAAGGAAAGGATGGTATTTGAGAGCCTGTAGCAGGAGGATTTGGCCCAGTCTGAGGTATTAAGTAGCCTCTCCCTGAAGATGTAACATTTTATTTAAAACTTGAGAATGAAGAGGAATTTGCTTTGCCTTGGCTTCAAAGTGAAAACCTGGCCATGCTCATCCTGACCCATCTTAAATAATCTAATTTCTTGTTTTCTTGGGATTTATTTCCTTCTGAGCAAAATGAAAAACTGTAATGATGAAACATCCCCCAGAGGAGGTTGTAAGGACATGTGAAAAGAGAATGAAGAGCCAGAAGAAGCTGGCTTCAGTGGGGGTGGACAATAAGCACAGCACAGCGGGCTGTTGGGAGGCCCTGAGGCCAGGGCTCCAGCTGGGGCTTTGCAACACCAAAGCGAATGCTTCTGATCTCCCAGGAGGTGTTCTGGAGAAAAGCTTGGAACACCCCAGTCCATAGTGCATCACTCAACAATCTCCCCGTTAATTGCTTTTTTTCTGCAACTGGATGTCAGAACCTGGCATGTGGAAATCATCTGGGGAATTTCTTGTCTCTAGGCTCTGTTCTGCCAGACTCCAAGGCCCTTCTCACATGGCACCTAAAATGGGTCACCTTTATCTTTCCCTCCCCCTGGGCTCCTGGTTTCCCTTTCAGAGATCGCTCTGTGCTCTTGGGCCCTCCCTCCAGGCATCTCTGCCAATGCCTTTGAGCCTCCCGTCTCCTTGTCTCCTTAGAAAGACCCTTCCTCTCTTGGTCGTCCTGCTCTTATCTGTGATGATATTTGCTATATAAGACTCTCAGTCTGCTGATGGGGTTAATTACTGCCAACTATTTATTCATTGTGGCTCCCAGTAAGATAATTGCCTCCTTAACGGGCACTTTTTGTAAATAAAGCCTGATGCCCAAGACTGGATCTCTGACATGGACTTTTTGGGGCTCTGTAATCCCAAAGAATCTTTTCAGACCCTTTCCTTCCATCATAACCCTGGTGATGTTGTAATGTGATAGTGTACTTTTTTTTTTTTCTTCTCTTTTTTTCTGGAAAACGCCCTCCTTTAGAGCAGGAGTCAGTAAATCACTCCATCACTCACTAATGCCAACAAAATGTTGGACCAAAGCAGTGAGACACATGATTTGGAACAAGAGTATTTGAAAAACTTTCTGTAACCCTTACCTTTCAAGCCAAAGCATGAAATGAAATACCTCACTCCTGAGGTTCTCAGAGTCCGATAAGAATCACTTGGACTATTTGCAACGATGTGGATGGAACTAGAGGGTATTATGCTGAGCAAAATAAGTCAGAGAAAGACAATTATATGATCTCTCTGATATGAGGAATTTGAGAGGTATGGCTGGGGGTCATGTGGGGTATGGAGGGAAAAAATGAAACAAGTTGGGATCAGGTGGGAGACAAAGCATAAGAGACTCTTAATCTCAGGAAACAAACTGAGGGTTGCTGGAGGGGTGGGGGAGGGGTAGGGTGGCTAGGGGATGGACATTGGCAGGATATGTGCTATATGGTGAGTGCTGTGAATTGTGTAAGACTGATGATTCACAGACCTGTACCCCTGAAATAAATAATGCACTATATGTTAAAAAAAAAAGAATCACTTGTCATATGTAATATACAAATTCCTTGTCTGTCCTCAGGGAGTCTGAATCAGGGCACCTGGGTGGCTCAATTGATTAAGCGCCTTCAGCTCAGGTCATGATCCCGGGATCCTGAGATGGAGTCCAGCAGTGGGTTCCCTGCTCAGCAGGGAGTCTGCCTCTCCCTCTGCCCCTTCCCTGCTCTGTCTCTCTCTCTCAAAAATAAAATCTTAAAAAAGAGAGAGAGAGTCTGAATTCTAGGATTGATGGCTCTGAAATCTGCAAGTTCCCTAAGTGAGGCTGGTTTTGATAATGATTATATGCTCTCAGCCTGTTTTCCCATCTGTAAAATGGAATGGTTCAGAGAATCAAAGAGAAAAAAGGATACAAAAGGAACTGAAACACTTGAAATGGTACAGCGCAAACCAACTGCATTGGAATCATCTGAATGAGGAGATTCCACATCAGTTCTTTCTGCCCCTTGCCCATTCTACATCTGCGTGGAGGGGGGATGCACAGGGCTGGCACAGAATCAGTCATTTTATTTATTTATTTATTTATTTATTTATTTTTAAAGATTTTATTTATTTGACAGAGAGATCACAAGTAGGCAGAGAGGCAGGCAGAGATAGGGAGGGAAGCAGGCTCCCCGCTGAGCAGAGAGCCCTATTCAGGGCTCGATCCCAGGACCCTGAGATCATGACCCGAGCTGAAGGCAGAGGCTTAAGCCACTGAGCCACCCAGGTGCCCCCAGAGTCAGTCATTTTAAAGTGGGATTGGAAAAAGCACTTTCAATGGAGGTCAAGTAGTACTGGCTGGACTGGAGCAGCCAGTTTGGAACTTGGGTGCCAGCCTCACTGATCTTTTGTTTCTAATGAAGGAGACAAGCTTTTTGGGGGGAGGGGGGTTGCTTAGTTTTTTTGCTTTAATTATGGGCAGCATAATCCATGAATGTTTTCTCACTTGGGAAGTATTTACTAAGTGCCTGCTATTGACTTAGAAGGTATAAACTAAATGTCTACTGTTTATTTAAGACTAAATTATGCCAAGTGGAAGCATGTAGATTCATAAATTCCATAACAGCTTTGCCTGAGTAGTATATTCCAGCTTTATAATGGGCTCAATTCATTTGTGCTGTGAAAGACCTCCACAAAGCAGTCTCAAACATCTTTCAGAAGTTTTCTCCTATATGTATTGATTTACCCATCTAGCCATCCATCCATTCATTCACTCCTTCAACTAATAGTTATTGAGTACTCTGTGCCAGGCACTTGGGGTACAAAGATGAATTAGACATTGAGAGTTCCCTTAGGAAGTTCCCAGTCTCATTGCGTAGACAAGATGGGTAGGTAAATGCAATGAGATACTGTGATTCAGGGCTGATGTTACTGCTGTAGACATAGCAATTAAACTTAGGAAGCACTTACATTTTGCTAAACACTGTACTAAACCCTTCATACCATCCATCCTCTTTGGCCCTTACCGTATCATGTGAGATTATTTCTGTTATTATCCCTATTAGCTACGTAACGAGGCTTAGATGATAGGTAAGTCAGTTTCAAAGACATGCTTCAGCCCTGGCTGTCTAGTTGTGGCACCGCCCTCCTCACCACACCTGTTCTGTCCCTGCTCTCAAGTTCATGTCTGGCCAACACAAGGTCAGAGCAGGTGCACGGCAACTGTAAACATGGCATCAGTAGTAACCGTTGATCACGTGGCCACAGGGCAATGGGTACTTCGTTCGTGTGCTTATTGTCTCACTCAACCTGAGAAGGCACAAGGAAAACCCTGTCATTGGTCCCATCTTATGGATGCAGAAAGCGAAGGCTCACAGGTGTTAAAGTTTGTGTAGATCTACCCAACCAGTAAATGGAATACATAGGGATTCAAATTTGGGTCAGATCGGCCCCAAAGCCCACACTCTTTCCACTCCGCTCAGTACAGATCGCAGGTACAATACCTCTCTGGAAGACAGCTCCGGATATGCTCTTGTGTCATGAGGCTAAGATGACCCATACAGCCAAACCAGACCATTTAGGCATTGTTTAAACGGTGCCTTACTTGGGATGGTCCAACATTGCCAGGTGCCTGGGTGTAAGGAAGTGATGCGTTATATGACCTTTGAAGGGCTAGACATCCTGTCTCTGCCAATAGTTTGTCATCCTGTCACAATGATCCAAAAGTCAGAAAGCATATTAGTGGAAGGGTCTATTTATATATCATGGCCTGGAAAAAGACCATGATTACTTTACGGCTCTAAGTTTTTCCTCCCCGGACAGCCCAGTATGTTTCTCCAGTGCTAAGTGTATCTGCAAAGAGGAGAAGCAATGAAGGATTAAAAAAATATTCTACCAGATTTCAAGGCACACGTTTCTTTTAAAGGAAGTAAATGGATATACAATGTTGTATTAATTTCAGGTATACAATATACTGATTCAACAATTCTATACATTACTTAGTGCTCACCATGGTAAATGTAGTCACCTTCTGTTATCATATAATATTGTTACAGTTTTATTGACTATATTTCCTCTGCTGTTCTTTTTATCGCTGTGACTTATTTACTTTATAACTAGAAATTTGTACATCTTCACCTGCCAAAACTACTTCCCCCATCTCCCCACCCACTTCTCTGGCATCCCTCAGTTTGCTCTCTGTATTCAAGAGTCTGTTTGTTTGTTTGTTTGTTTGTTTTGATTTGTTAGGTTGTTCTTTAGATTCCACAAATGAGTGAAATCATACTGTACTTGTTCTTCTTTCTGACTTGTTTCACTTAGCATTATATCCTCTAGGTCTACCCATATTGTTGCACTTGACAAGATCTCATTCTTTTTCATGACCAAGTAATATTCCATTTCTCACATATATATCTTCCACATCTTATTTATCCATTCATCTTTTGATGGGCGCTTGGTTTGTTTCCATATCTTGGTTATTGTAAATAATGCTGCATTAAACTGAGATGCATATATTATTTTGAAATAGTGTTTTTGTTTTCATTAGGTAAACACCCAGTAGTGGAATTACTGAATCATAAGGTATTTCTATTTTTATTTTTCTGAAGAACCTCTGTATTGTTTTCTGCAGTGGTTGCACTATTTTACATTCCCATCAACAGTGCACAAGGGTTCCTTTTTCTCCACATCCCACAGATGCTTGTTGTTTCTTGTCTTTTTGGTACCAGCCATTGAGACAGATGTGCAGTGGTATCTCACTGTGGTTCTGACTTGCATAACTCTGCTGATTGATGTTATTGAGTATCTATCTCTTCGTGTGTCTGTTGGCCATCTGTATGGGTTTGTGCCTGAGCTGTCTATCCTATTCCATTGATCCATAGGTCTCTTTTTGTGCAGTTACCATACTGTTTTGGTTTCCATAGCTTTGTAGTATATCCTGAAATCTGGAATTATGATACCTCTAGCTTTGTTTTTTGCTCAAGACTGCTTTGGCTATTTGAGGTCTTCTTTGGTTTTTTATCAATTTTAGGATTATTTGTTCTAGTTCTGTGGAAAATGCTATTGGTATTTTGATAGAGATTGCATTAAATCTGTAGATGGCTTTGGGTAATATGGACATTTTAACTACATTAATTCTTACTCCATGCGTACGATATGTCTTCCCATTTGTTTGTGTTGTCTTTAGTTTCTTGTGCAAGTCTCTCACTCACCTCCTTAGTTAAATTGATTTCTAGGTATTTAATCCTTTCTAGTGCAATTAGAGCAAGACATTTTATATTTTTATATTAAATCATATTTTAAAATTTGATGTTAAATCTTATTTTTAAAAATCCCTCTCAGGGCAATATTGGATGGTCTTTTATAGACCATTACATCATTTCCTTGTGTCTCCGAATGCAGCACAAATGACCGTCACCTTTTCTCTAGCATAGACAATGGTGTCTTTGGCAGAACTTATCAATCCCAAACTGATACCTTGTGCTTGCCTTCTGGTAATAAGGTTTCCAAAATCATTATTATCTGATGGGTCAAAACCAAACCAGTTCCCCCATCCAAATTTATGTGGTGGTTCAACCTGTCCTCAATGAGGGGTATTCTCATTCCCTCTCTTCCTCTTGTGAAATCTGAATGTTTGGGTAAAGTCATAAAATTCTTAGATCGACTTACTTTTTCCATGCCATCGGGCACATCGGTCGGTGAAGGGTCAGTTTCCTTGGGCTTAGCCTCCATTCTTGTGTTGTGGCTTTAAATTCTCACAGCAAATAACTCAGAACCAGGTTACTGCCTTGGTGTGACGGCTGGCAGGGGGAAAAAAAGCCTGTCGTGGAGCACAGAATCTATCTGTGTTAGCCCTCTGTCACCAGCCACTCACCCCAGCTTTGGGCTTCACCTAAATGATAAATGGTCCTATTGTTTGCGCTTTCGTATTAAAAAACCATAGAGCTAAATCTAGACGAAGCAAGGACAGAGACCCATTTCATTGCACTGTACTTTAATATTCTTGAGACTCATGGCATTACGGGTAGCTCTTTTAACAGCCATCCCTCTCCAGGGTGGAACACTGTGCTGCCTTTGTTTCATCTGATCTTCCAGCTGAAGAAGAGATGGTCACTTATCCTCAGCGCTCCCCTATCCTGCTGGATTTCTCTTGCAGGAGGAGAAACTGACCACACGGGAAAAGGTAGAGGTTTCAGGCAGGGCATTTCAGCGTGTGTTTACAGGCAGGACTGACTTACTCAGCAAATCCTGCTCGGAGAAGCTGCAGCCAATGAAGAGGCTATATCCCGGCTTGCTTGGGGGCTTCTGAGTTTGAGCTGCATGCAGAAATGTAAGGCAGTGCTTCCTGGCGCTGATGGCAAAATGGGCCCCATCTCCAGTTATTCCTCGGGCTTCCCAGCTTTGCAGATCCAGGGGAGAACCTACATAAACATATGGTGATGTAGCCAGCTTTAAAGGCCAAGAGAATCCTTATGGATTCAGGAGACTGGTTTTTTATTTAGATTTTTATTTTTTATTTTTGTTGGAAGATGAAATGCTTCTCTCGTTACCTGCCTTACATCTTCAGACCTCCGAATACCATCCTCTCTTCCAGCTGCCACACGGAAGGTACAGACCAGAGAGGGAGAGTGTCTGGGTGGGTGGGAAAAAGTGGGCTGGTGTATGACTTCCCACAGGCTCTGCGATACTGCTTTCTGTAGCTAGCAGATGACTGTCGTTCCTGGCAAAAGCTTGTATCTAACAGACTTAGATCTGCTTCTAAAATCAGTCTGTCTTCTGTAAGGAAAGGGACGTATTTTCTAAAGGGCAGGATAATATTGCAAAGGTGATCTCAAAGCTGATCTAGCCGAGTTGGAAAAAAATCAGGAATATTTTGCCAGTTTCCCTTATTCCACTTCACAAGCAAACAAGTAATTGGAACTCCTGTTAAGGAAGAACATTTTCAGTAGGTGCTGCCACATACATTTATCCAAGCTCTCTGTTTTGTCACTGTCTGTTTAATAACTTGGTGCAGGCCCAAGAAAGCAATTAGCAAAATAGTATTAGCGTACTACATGACTGTGGGGTGTCGGTTGTCGGATTGCTTTGCTCGGAGTCTGGACTTGGGTTGCAGAGCAGGAAGACACAGTTGACTCTCTGCGCTCGCTGGAAATGGGGTTCGTGGGGGTCCTAAGTTAATGCCTTATGGCAAGGGTGAGCTGAGCCTCGTACAAACAGTCCCCGGTCGCCGGTCCTTTTGGAGACCTCTGCTACCTTCTAACCTATCGTGCCCTGCATCTCTGTGTGCACGTGTGTGTACTTTCTGTGTGCACGTGTGTGTGTGTGTGTTTGTGTGTTTGTGTGTGTACCTCGTCAAGATTCTGGCAATCCGCCTTCATCTAAATGCTGCAGGTTTCAATGCTTCTAGAGCCAGTAGCCGGTTGGCCATATTCTGTGTATGATTTGCCTGTTTCTTTTGATCTGCTACATCCTTGAAAAAGAGCAGTTTCAAGAAAAGCGGCTGGCTGGCTGCTTTTCAGCCCGAGGCTTGCCCTATGAGCAGGACTGATTGAAGAGGGCTGGGGCAGTGAGAGGCTGCCTCTACCCTCTGTCCAGCCTCACTCTCTGGAATGGAGCTGGTGAGCAGCCTGTTGCGAAAACCCGCCCTTGTTTCTCCTCCTCCTTCTCCTCGGAGTAGGAGCTGAGCATCGGGGGCTGTGTAGAGAAAACAAGAGGAGTGTTTATTCCGTGAAGTGATTTTCAGTCATTGCCCCGGGGAAAAGCAAGTAGAAGTTTGGGATGACCCTTGAATTGAGACCAAGGATGATATTTTTCACAGAACTTGGTATCTTAAGGATTTTTTTCCATTAGATATTTCCCTTGAAAATTTTATTGGTGGCTATAGGAGATGACCCACTGAGAAATCTTTCCTCTTACAGAGAGAAACTTAATAAGTCTTTATGTGCATTAGGGAGGGATAGGGAATGGCATGGATAGAAATCTCCAGGGGAACTTCCCATATACAAAAGACCTAAACTCATATAGGAAGATGCCTAGATGACTTTTCTATTTCTGATTGGTCCCCCATCCTCTCCTCCTCGCTTAGATTTTGAGAACCCAAATACGTGGTCTGTTGCTGTTTTGTATATTAATCGAACTAAAGTTCCTACCTCATACAGACAACTACCAGCCCCAAGAACTTTCTTGAAGTGTTTTTTTAACCAAATTTAACTGTTGTGCTCCATCAAAATGGAAAGCCCGTTTTATTCCCATCAAAACAATTTCTAATTTGCCACCTATCGCCAGGTTTAGGGGGTGGGGGGCAAGGAGACTTGTCTTTTAATCTGTTGTGACACTCATAGACAATGGGTAGGGATAATAGCACGTGGCAAACATTAACTTTGTGAGTGAGGGGCCAGAGCTGAGCGGGGAAGGCATGAGTTAAATACCAAGCAAGCAGGGCCAAGTCACTTAATTGCTCTATGCTCAATTTTACCTAAAAAATGGAAATAGACTTATTCCCAGGATATTGAGAATTCAGTGTGATCATTCTAGTTCTTTAGGATGCTTGGTACATGATAGGTGCTTGTCTGTTTTGCAGTCTCCGGTACTTTCTTAGACTGTCAAGTTTCCCTTTTTTGTTACATTATCTTAAGGAATGAAGAGTTTCCTCAAACACATCACAGTGTCCCCCAGGAACAGGTTACACTTACTTAGAATTTGTCTGAGGAGAAATGTATGTGAGAATGGATAGGAGTTTGAGGTTTTATATTGTTAGCTATTATGTTGCCCGGTAGTCTCGTCTAGAAAAGTTATGGTTGCAAACTTCATATTTTATTTAAATGAAGAGGCAGAGAATGAATAATTGGTGTATATCCCTGGGAATATCAAATAAGTAGAAATACCCAAACCATCCCTTTAAGATTAATTCAAGAACAACTCCAAAAGCTTCACCAATTGCTGGGGCACCTGGGTGGCTCAGTTGGTTGAACCCCCAACACTTGATTTTGGCTTAGGTTATCACTTCATGGGTGGTGGGGTTGAGCCTCATGTCTAGATTCTGTACTCAGTGTGGAGTCTGCTTGAGACTCTCTCTCCCTCTTCTCCTGTCCCTCACCCGGCTTGCGTGCTCACTCTCTCACTCTCAAATAAAGAAATGAATACAATCTTTAAAAAGAAAAAAGCTTCAACAATTGCTGGGGTTCTTTGAGGATGGAACCATTCTAGTTAAAAAACAGGTTTTCTGCCCAGCTTGTCTTGACATTATTTTCTCAATACAGAAATATCATGGGCTTTGAATTTTAGCTCTGCTACTTGCCAACTGGGTGAGGTTGGGTAGTTATTTAACCTCTCAGAGCCTTAATTTCCCATTTGTAAAACAGGGATGATGATACGCCATAGGGTGGCTACAAAGAAAAACATTCAGAATGCCACACACTACTATGATAATCATAGTAGTAGCAATAATAACAGTAACAATGACAGTAATAATAACTGGCCTTCACTTCTACTGCACGTACTGTGCCCCAGACATTATCTGAGCGGATGATATAGTAATGCATTCATAGGTAGGGCAAATCCACAATATGTGGCCACAGATAATAGTTGTTTTTCCTTCCTGATCTCACCACTTTTAAAGTATTTAAAAAAAAATTATATTCCCTCCCTCAACTCCCCCCCCCAACACAAAAATGCTTGCCTTGAAAACCTCTCAATGGTTTCCGATGGCCTAGCAGGCCCCACGTGTTCTGACCCCTGCCCGACTTTCCTGTCTGACTTGGAGCACATGCCATCTTGTCTGGTCTCCAGCCACACAGACCATTCTTGGTTCCTTGGGAATCTCACTCCCACTATAGACTTCTGGGAAGCTTCTCTCTCCCCTAGCCCCATTCCTTGTTAATTCTGGCCTTGGACTCTCAGCTCAAGCCAAGAAGCCATCCCTGGCCCTCGGGTCATGATGGTCATGGCTCTTAGAGACCTGGGCTGCTTCAGAGCACCTGTCCTAGTCTGTCATCATAAATGGCCTGGTGAAACTGTTCTGTGAATGTCTGTCTTCCTGCTAGACTGAAAGCTTCATGGGAGCAGGACCCACATGTAGTTTTGCCCTCTATTATACCCCCAGCACTAGAACAATGTCAAGTACTTAATAGGCAGTCAACAAATTTTTATTGAATGGAATGATGACAAATACCAAGACTGCTGGGGACACATTTTTAAGCATTAGCTGATATAGGAATGCAAGCTGTTTTAACCATTGCTGGTCAGGTACTTTTTGTAGCCACACTTGAGGGGACTGGTTTTATGACCATGCTCTACTTTACCTTAAAATTAGAAAATATAAAGGGGAAAAAGGCCAACCAAATAATGCTAGTGCACAAACAGGGCTTTGAGAGGACAGTTGGATTGTCTTTCTTTCTCTGTGGACCTCATTAGAAGGACACATCACTCCCTCCACCACGGTGGGGAAGCATTCATCCAGTGAACTGTTTCCAGGATTAGAGGCACGGAATCTGAATCACAAGCAAAAAACCCATTCCAGACAGGACAGAGATAAGAGAACCAGTCAAGTATGAGGAGCCTTGCCTGATATTTTCCAGTGGACCTAATTTGGCACCCATCATGGGAGGGTCTTTTCTAGGCCCTTGAACGGATGAGCAGAGGTATTCTCTCTTCCTAAAGGGACCAGGGTCATGTGCCTTGCCCCAAGACATTTCCTTTCCCTGAGAAGTCACCCTCATGTTTCCGTGCTGTAAAACACTGCTCATCTCTTAAAAGTCAGCTCCAGTTGAGGCTTCCCAGGAAGACTTCCTCAAGAACTCCAAAGAAGGACTTGCTATTCTGAGTCATGCAAACCATAACAGTTGTGGGAAGAAGGCTCCAGAAGGAGAAGCTGAGCAGCACTACAAGGATCCCTGGCCGTGTGCGCCAGGCTGGACCAGTATCGTCTCATTTGCTGCTCACGCGATCTCATCTCAGATGCTGCTCTCTCCATGTTACAGGGGAGGAAAGTGACACACACAGGCCGTACTTAATAAACTCGCAGAGGTAAGACTCAAGTCCAAACTTTTGGAATCAGAAATCAGTGCTCTTAACTCGCACCTGACACATTTCCTCCAGAGTACCAGCATGAGAACAGCCTTCACACATGTCTGTGTCCTGGTGGCCAGGAGCAGCTTGGGCACAGGAATTCTGCCATTTGTCTTTAGGCTCTGAGTCCTGGTTAGCACAGACCTTGACTGGGAGTAGATGGTCAAGGAATGCTTCATAAATAAAACACTGAATGAGAGAGTGACCAGTTTGCCTATGTATCCATGGTTCTCCTTTGGGAGGAGGAACCCAGAAGCACAATACCTTCCAGAGACCCCCAAAAGCAGGCTTACTGGAAGCCTGTACCCACATTCAGAAAAATACACATTTTTCTAACTCTTCATCATGTTGTAAATGATAATAAAATAATAACTAAAACATACAATGCTCATTATTTATTTGGCATAATTCCAACATATACATGTCTGTGGACGTAGGGATGGGTGTGTGTATTCCTCCTCATAAACCTCTCTGAGGTAAGTTGTTATCCTCATTTTGTAAATGCGGAAACTAAGACACGGAGAAGTTGGTAACTTGCCTAAAGTCACACAGCTGTGAAGTGCAAGGATTAGGATTAGAACCCATGCATTCTGGTTCTGAGGTACATGCTACAACAGGATCCGTTCTTCTCTTTTGTGCCTTTTTATGTATTTATGGAATTCTTGTTTTTCATATTTTTGGAATTCTCTTCTTAGCCCCTTCCACATATGTAGAACCAACCCACTCTTCAGGCCCACATCAAACACACTTCCACCCACAGCTTTCCCTGACTGCTCATTTTCTCAGCTACATTTAAAGCCTTTCCCACATGTGTACTGTGATTCTCTTATAACACAGAGGTAATATTAGGCCACCTGACCAGGTTATTGTAAGGATTAAGTGAGACAGAATCTTACATTGCTTGACATTGCTTTAGATTTAAAAAAAATTTTTTTTCTTTTTTACGTTTTCTACACAGTATATGTTTTGTCCCTGCTTTCATCCAAGGCCAGCCCCATACTGGGGAGCTGGATCCCACTCCTGACACCAACTCCAGCCCTTCATTCTGCACTTGTCCACTGTCTGTGCCTCATCACTAAGGCTTTTCTCTCTACAGAATCACTGGTGTGGTTCCCCAACAGACTGTCAGTCACCTTGCTTTAAATACTCATCTCACAGTCCTGTATCCACCTCTAGCTACTGCCCATTCCCTGCTCCTCTTTGCAGAAAAATTCCTTGAAAGAGTCATCTATACACGTTTGTCACCTTTTTTCCCATCTCTCTGCCAAAGCTGCTCTTGGGAGAGTCCCCCGTGGCCCCCTCCCTGATCTGGCCCATCCTTCTCAGCAGGGTCCTCCAAGACAGCTCTCAGGCACCCTTGGCACAGGCAGTCACTGCTCCCTTCCTGAAAGGGCTCCTTGTCTCGGCCTCAGGGCCCACAGTTCCTCTCCGTTTCCTTCTCTGGCCATGGCCAGTCCTCAGACTCCTGCCTATTCCTCCTCCTCCTCTTGAGCCATAAACACACAAGCCCAGGCCAGAGGCTTCTCCTTAATCTGCTCTTTCTCCTAGGTGGCCTCCACCAACCACATGGTATGAGACATCATCTTCTCAACCTGTATCCCCAGCTCCAGCCTCTCACCCCAAATGCAGACTAGCGCCTCGAATGGCCTACCCAGCATTCCTGCTGGGATGCAGTAGTGGCCTCCAAACCTGACTCCTCATTCTCCTTGAGAAAAACCTGCTTGTCCAACTTCTTCTCCAGCTTAAGGAACGAGAACTCCAGTTTCCTAGTTACTCCAGCCAGAAAACCTGGAGTCATTCTTCATTTCTGTTGTTGTCTCATATCTTTCTTCTAGTTCTACAGTGAATCCTCTGGGCCTAACCTCTAAAAATATTCAGAATCCAATTACGTCTTATCAGATCTACCACTTGAATGTTTCTTTACCAGAGAGGCCTTTCCTGGCCTTCCTGCCTAAGATCTCTCTCTTTCCATCTCTCTGTCTCTATTGCCCAAGCTCCTCCTCCCCCCAAGTCTCTCTCTCTTACACACAGACACACACTCCCCAGTTACCTTTACCCTGCTTTAGCCCTTCTCTTACTGGACATGTCCTATACCCAGTTACTTACTGTTGCCCTTCTTTTTGCCCTGTAGACTGTAAGCTACATGACAGCAGAGGCTATCTCTGTTTTGTTCACTCCTATATATGTTCAACACCTAGAACAGTTTCTAGCACATAATAAGCACTTAATAGATACTTGTTGATTGAATGAATGGGTGTATGAATGAAGGTTTATGTACCCTTTCAGTAATAAAGTAGGGAGAAGAGACTCTGAAACCAGACGAATCTGAGTTCCAATCTCACACGGAAAATTACTCACTGGGTAACCTTCATTTACTTAACTGGTGTATTTCCTTCTCCAACAATAACATATCAGGGTATTGTTATGAAGGTGAAAAAATTTTTTTTGCAATTTTATAAAAATGTCTGTTAGTATTCAGTGAATGAGACTTAACAGTATTTCTTCTGATTTTTTAAATTAAATTAAATTAATTTTTTTCAGTGTTCCAAGATTCATTGTTTATGCACCACACCCAGTGCTCATGCAATATGCGCCCTCCTTAATACCCACCACCTGGCTCACCAAACCCCCCAACCCAGCTCCCCTCCAGAACCCTCAGTTTGTTTCTCAGACTCCACAGTCTCTCATGGTTTGTCTCCTCTTCCGATTCCCCCCAACTCACTTCTCTCCATCTCCCAATGTCCTCCATGTTATTCCTTATGCTCATAAATGAAACCATATGATAATTGACCCTCTCTATTTGACTTATTTCACTCAGCATAATCTCCTCCAGTCATGTCCATGTTGTTACAAAAGTTGGGTATTCATCCTTTCTGATGGAGGCATAATACTCTATTGTATATATGGACCATAACTTCTTTATCCATTTGTCTGTTGAAGGACATCTTGGCTCTTTCCATAGTTTGGCTACTATGGCCATTGCTGCTATGAACATTGGGATACAGATGGCTCTTCTTTTTACTACATCTCTATCTTTGTGGTAAATACCCAGTAGTGCAATTGCAGTGTCATAGGGTAGCTCTATTTTTAATTTCTTAAGGAATCTCTACACTGTTTGTTTGGCAAAGTGGCTGCCCAACTTGCATTTGCACCAACAGTGTCAGAGGGTTCCCCTTTCTTCACATCCTCTCCAACACTAGTTGTTTACTGTCTTGTTGATTTGGGCCATTCTAACTGGCATAAGGTGGTATCTCAATGTGGTTTTGATTGGAATATCCCTGATGGCTAATGATGATGAACATTTTTTATGTGTCTGTTAGCCATTTGTATGTCTTCTTTGGAGAAGTGTCTGTTCATGCCGTCTGCCCATTTTTTGATGTGATTATCTGTTTTGTGTGTGTTGAGTTTGAGGAGTTCTTTATAGATCTTGGATATCAGCCCATTGTCTGTAGTGTCATTTGTGAATATTTTCTCCCATTCCTTGGGTTGCCTCTTTGTTTTGTTGACTATTTCCTTTGCTCTGTAGAAGCTTTTTATCTTGATGAAGTCCCAAAAGTTCATTTTCACTTTTGTTTCCTTTGCCTTTGGAGACAGGTCTTGAAAGAAGTTGCTGTGACCAATGTCGAAGAGGTTACGGCCTATGTTCTCCTCTAGGATTTTGATAGATTCCTGCCTCACATTGAGGTCTTTTATCCATTTCGAGTTTATCTTTGTGTATGGTATAAGAGAATGGTCAAGTTTCATTCTTCTATATATAGATGTCCAATTTTCCCAGCACCATTTATTGAAGAGACTTTTTCCCACTGTATGTTTTTTCCTGCTTTGTCGAAGATTATTTGACCATAGAGTTGCAGGTCTACATCTGGGCTTTCTATTCTGTTCCACTGGTCTATGTGTCTGGTTTTTTTTTTTAAGATTTTATTTATTTATTTGACAGGGAGAGAGAGAGTTCACAAGTAGGCAGAGAGGCAGGCAGAGGGGGGAAGCAGGCTCCCCGCTAAGCAGAGAGCCCAATGTGGGGCTCCATCCCAGGACCCTGAGATCATGACCTGAGCCGAAGGCAGAGGCTTAACCCACTGAGCCACCCAGGCGCCCCTCTATGTGTCTGTTTTTGTACCAGTACCATGCTGTCTTGATGATCACAGCTTTGTAGTAAAGCTTGAAATCAGGCAACATGATGCCCCCAGTTTTTTTTTTTTTCAACATTTCCTTAGCAATTTGGGGTCTCTTCTGGTTCCATACGAATTTTAGGATTGTTTGTTCCAGCTCTTTGGAAAATGCCAGTGAAATTTTGATCAGTATGGCATTGGAAGTATAGTTTGCTCTAGGCAGTATAGACATTTTAACAATGTTTATTCTTCCAATCCATGAGCATGGAATGCTCTTCCATCTTTTTGTGTCTTCTTCAGTTTCTTTTGTGAGTGTTCTGCAGTTCCTTGAGTACAGATCCTTTACCTCTTTGGTTAGGTTTATTCCCAGGTATCTTATGGCCCTTGGTGCTATAGTAAATGGAATCGATTCTCTAATTTCCCTTTCTATATTTTCATTGTTAGTGTATAAGAAAGCAGCTGATTTCTGTACATTGATTCAAACACTTCAAAGTATAGGGATAGAGGGTACATTCCTCAACTTCATAAAATCCGTCTATGAAAAACCCACAACGAATATCATTCTCAATGGGGAAAAGCTGACAACCTTCCATTTGAGATCAGGCACATGACAAGGATGTCCACTCTTGCCACTGTTGTTCAACAACATACTAGAAGTCCTAGCAGCAGCAATCAGACAACAAAAAGAAATAAAAGGTATTCAAATTGGCAAAGAAGTCAAACTCTCTCTCTTGCAGATGACATGAGACTTTATATGGAAAAACCAAAAGACTCCACCCCCAAACTGCTAGAACTTATACAGCAATTCAGTATTGTGTGAGCATACAGTATTTCTTCTGTATCCCCTACTGCACTTACCACAGCAACAGTCACATAAAGGTATTCGTAGTGCCATACTGATTGAATCATTCTTGCCTACTTACATGGCTAGCATTGGCAAGGGCTTGTAATTTGCCAGACCCTGTGCTAAATACTTTAGTCACTGCCTCTCATAAATCTCGGGAAAACATCACGACGTCTAGTTGTCCTTATTTTACAGATGAGGTAACCACAAAATGGTATGATAACTTACTGAAAGCCACATGGCCAATATGTAGTAGATCAGAGTTTTGTACCCAGACTGTTAGATTCTAGAGCCCAGGTTCTTATCCGCTCCATAATATACTGGATTTTACAATACAATGCATCAATACAGCATTTTATTTTATTTTTTAAGATTTTATTTATTTATTTGACAGACAGAGATCACAAGTAGGCAGAGAGGCAGGCAGAGAGAGAGGAGGAAGCAGGCTCTCTGCAGAGCAGAGAGCCTGATGTGGGGCTCGATCCCAGGACCCTGGGATCATGACATGAGCCGAAGGCAGAGGCTTCTGAGCCACTGAGCCGCCCAGGTGCCCCTAAATACAGCATTTTAAACATTGTTCTCAGCACATGGAAATTTAAAAAATGTAAAGGACTCATCAGTATTTTAAGAAGTTACAGTCTGGTGGGGGAGAGGAAGGCATGCATACACAACTCTAACAGGGGATTTTAACCTGATTAGGCATGAGAATCAGCTGTGGCAAATGGACATTTCCACCATGTCCCTATTGAATCAGATTACCTGGAAGGGGGCCCCAGGAATCCTAGTTTTAAAAGATCCCCCAGATGAATCTTTTCTTTTCTTTCTTTCTTTCTTTTTGTTTTTTTTTTTAAGATTTTTTATTTATTTGACATGGGGTAGGGGGGAGAGAGAGCAAAAGCAGGGGGAGCAGGAGGCAGAGGGAGAGGGAGAAGCAGGCTCCCTGCTGAAACAGGGAGCCTGACGTGGGGCTCAATCCTAGGACACCAGCATCATGACCTGAGCAGAAGGCACCCCTACCCTGGTGAATCCTATGAACAGTCAGAGCTGGGAACCTGAGTCTGTGAGAAACAATGGTTAGGGCTGAGGAATATATTCGAAGGGAGGAGCTTTGGGAGAAAGAGAGCGATCAGTTGTGGGTCCCTTTGAACTGACAGAGTAAGATCCTGCAACTAAGAAGAGATTGCCTTTGGTTAAGGTGCCTGACATCTGGCAGATAAGTGGCTGTCCTGGGAAGATTCAAGGTCAGTGTTACTCGTTTACACATTCTGTGGAACTTCACTGAGATTTTGTCTGCTTCATGGCAACTATGGATTTGCTTCAAGAGTGTCTGTTTGGGTACCAGCTAAAACATTCAGTTTTAGTAAAACTTATTCAGCCCAAGTCATTCAGTTTCTTGGGCTTTAGTTTTGTCATCTTCATAAAGGAGAATAAAAATTATGCCCATATCAAGGAGTTGCTTTAGTGAGTAAACATTATAATTCATAGAAAGCATACAACGTGCCATCCAGTACATATAAAGAGCTCAATGAGAGCTGTTACTATGAATATGATTCATATTAGTGGAGGCCTCAGAACCTTTGCCCTGAGTAGTTTGATGCAATGCCGTGATGGAAAGAATCCTAGGCCAGCGGTCCAGAGACACGTATGTTCTGGTCTTCTCTAGACATTGATGTCCCTTGATAAATTGCCTAATCCTGCTGTGCCTCGGAGTCAAACTGCAACATAATAAAACATGGTAGTATTGGTGTGAGACTAAGTGACAGTGCTTTGTGAAGTGTGTCCTCCTCTTGAGCTACCCATATTAAATCAGAAGTGGGGACTGGTAACTGATTTCTAGGAGTTCCTGATAAAATTGTAAGGAATTCAGCAGCTGATAAGAAACGTGGAGAACAGAGAAATAATGTTGAGTAAGAGTCAACTGGGAGTCAGGCGCTCTCCGGGCGTTATTTTCATGGTGAGATAATTATCACAATAATTGTGCGTGCCAGTAGGCACGTTTTGCCAGTGAAGATCCTGGGAGAGGACTGGTGAGGTGAGCTATCCAGTTGGAACAGACGTGAGCTTTAGAATCAGTTAAACAAGAGTTCCAAATATGACTAAAGGTATTTATCCTCTGAGTGTCTGTTTTCTCAAGGGTAAAAGAGAAGGAATTGGGTTTCCTTTCCAGGTCTATTGTAAGGACTAAAGACATTGAGTGAAGCGTGCCTGACGGCCACTGAGTAGATAGTCCCTGTACTTACTGTGACAGCTTCTTTGTTCCAAGCTGGTCTGAGGGCACATCCTGGGTTCCTCCCACACCATCATGTTCTCATCCAAAGGGGGGAGGGGAAAGGTTCAGTTTTGAACTCTTCAGTTCTTTCAACCTTCATCACCTTTGCTGCTTGTGTGTCATCAACACTGGCCAGCACGGTTCTGATGTGTCTTTGTGAATTCACTGTTTGTCTTTGGTACTTGTGCCCCAAGGCAATTCCTTCCTTTGGACTCAGTTTTATAAATTGAATAGAGAAATCACCAGTGGTGAAATCATCACCATCATTAGAGAGACTGGCCCATTAGTTTTCTGAGTCATTGTTTCTTCCCTGGCAGATGGAGCTGGGAGAAAAGATGGGCCAAGATGGCCAAAATCTTTATCTTCCCAAGTAGCTGCAAAAACACAGTTAGTAGGTGAAGCAAACAAAAGGCACATGGATACCCGACTTCAAAGATATGCATGAAAGGCTACTCTGCATCCTATGGTTGACACATGGGAATGTCCCTTACCTAGAAATTGTAGGAGCAAATTGAATGGTCAGTGAACCTCCTTGCAAGAGAAATTAGTTGTTAATTCCAAAATTACAAGCATGTGCATAAAGAACATTTCTCTTATATGTCAGAGATGGGCTAGGCAGTGGTTTCACCAGGGATAAACATACATATGGTCCCCGCCCTACTGGATCACCAGATCATCAGGTTACTGTTAACTGTGGCAAATGTACTAGTGGCAAGGGCGTAGAGAGACATGGTCTAATAGGGTTTTGGACTGCCCAGGAAGAGGAGGATGTCTTGCCTGAAGAAGTGTCTCTTGAGCTGAGATCTGAAGGAGAAATAAGACTTACATATAGGTGGAATGAGAGAGAATTTTCCAGGGAAAGGAGACCATGTTTGAGAGGCCCTGTTACCAGAGGGTCATTGGTGAATGTAAGATTCTTTTTTTTTTTTAAGATTTTATTTATTTATTTGACAGAGATCACAAGCAGGCAGAGAGGCAGGCAGAGAGAGAGAGAGAGAGAGAGAGAGGAGGAAGCAGGCTCCCCGCTGAGCAGAGAGCCCAACGCGGGGCTCGATCCCAGGACCCTGGGATCACGACCCGAGCCGAAGGCAGAGGCCCCAACCCACCGAGCCACCCAGGCGCCCCTGTGAATGTAAGATTCTTAAGGAAGGTCGGTGTGATAGGCACATGGAGACCCAGCAATAGAACAGTGAAGAAATAGGTCCTAGAGTGGTGGGTTCTGCACACCTCTCTGATAGCAATTATAGCCTTGACCCAAAGAGTAACTAGAAATTATTGAAGGGTATGGATCTGGGGGGAGAAGAAAGTCCATATTTGCAACATGAGAAGATTCGTCTGACTGCTGGCAGACCAGAAGGGCTAAGCAGTGGATGGATACATCTTGGGGAGCTGGCCACTAAAAGCAGCCTCCCTCTAGGTCTGGTCTGAGACGTGGGAACTCCTGATGTAGCATTAGGGGATGATGCTGGTGGGGGCCAGGGGTTCAGTGCACTGTTCATAGACACCCTGATCTCTCGGTTGGAGGTTGGGTGGCTGCAGACTTGCTTAAGGAGGGCTCTTAGTGTGGTCTCAGATGCAAAAGGACATTGATATCCTACCTTGCCTGTGCACAGAGCCATTTTCAGAATGGCTGCTGTAGCCTGTGAGTGGGGGAGGGCACCGCTGGTCCTGGCAGTTGGCATCAAACCAGACAGCCAGAGCTGGAAGAGATGCCAAGTTCCGGCCAGAGCCCCACCCACCATCTTGTAGAGAGATTAAGTGAGCTGCCCCAAACCACACAGCTAATTAGCTTAAGAGCCGGCATTGAAACCCAGCCTGTGGCTTCACTGTGGTGTTTTGGCCTCTGTACCCCCTTTAAAAGTGGTTTCACTGTTCCTAATAGTCCTGTGAAGATCTTAGAAGAATGTGCTGACCTGAGTAGAGACTACATAAAAGAGAGAGAAAACCCCTCCAGGGTCAACTGTATGAAGAGTCTACTTCCTGTCACACTGTGAGCATGCGTGCTGATAAGCCCTGGGAAGAACACCAGCTTACAAGTACTTTTAAAAGGCTGAGTGAGGTACTTGAAACTGCGTGATTATTTACACTTTTTAAAAGGAAGCTCATTTTCCTTTGAAATTGGCCTTATTTATACACAGAATCAGTAGAAAAGACTACTATCAGATATTAAGCTTTCAAGAATCTTCTCCCAAGTGCTATCTTCTCCACATTGGGTACCCGACAAAGTAGTTTAGGGCCACGTATATAATACATATCTCCCCATGTTGTGCCTCCTAGGCACTGGTAAGCAACAGGCCGACCTTGACTGTGGAGAGCTCAGGGCTGGGGATTTGGGGAGGTCACGTGTTTTTTTTTTTTTTAAGAGACTTGAGAGAGAGTGATAGCATGAGAGAGGAGAAGGTCAGAGGGAGTAGCAGACTCCTCACAGAGCTGGGAGCCCGATGCAGGAGTCGATCCCAGGACTCCGAGATCATTACCTGAGCTGAAGGCAGTGGCTTAACCAACTGAGCCACCCAGGTGCCCTGTAAATTTTAGCTTCTTAAAAGTTAGGCTTCCAGGGGTGCCTGGGTGGCTCGGTGGGTTAAAAGCCTCTGCTTTTTGCTCAGGTCATGATCCCAGGGTCCTGGGATCGAGCCCCACATCGGGCTCTCTGCTCAGTGGGGAGCCTGCTTCCTCCTCTCTCTCTGCCTGCCTCTCTGCCTACTTGTGATCTCTCTCTGTCAAATAAATAAATAAAATCTTAAAAAAAAAATGAAGGACGTGTTTCGTATTTAAAAAAAAAAAAAAGTTAGGCTTCCAAAGCTTGCAACTGAACAGGGTAAACAAATCAAAGGTATGTTCCAGGCAGCTGTAACAGTGTCTGGGGCTTAGCAGCGACTCAATAAACATTTGCTCCATTCTGTTCTTCTCCCATCTTTGTCTACAGACACAATAATGTTGGCTCATTTCTTGGCCCATCTATTAAATACTTCTTGGGTGCCCACTCTATGGGAGAATTCTAGACTATCTACAGGTAAGAACACAGCTAGATCCTTGCTGTCATGGACTTTAGGTTCTCATGGGGGCTGACAGGTAATAAGGCATTACAAGAATTAGGTCATCAATAGGGTGACAACCAAAATTAGAGCTAGATCCAAGTGATCTAGAGATCAATGACATTTAATAATGACCTTGCTTCATACCTAACTTCATACCTGGTCTGTTTGGCAGCCGTCAGAGCATTCATAGCTCATTCTTGGGTGCTTACTGGCAAGTACGTGTCACGTCCCCTGTGCTGATCTCTCCTTTCCCATCTGGCGCTCTCATTCTGCACAGAATGGTGGGCAGATGCTGCCAGTAGCATGATCTTCTGTAGAAGTGAAGCCCTCTGGGAGCTGAGTCTGCAGACCCCAGGGACAGCATGAATTCAGTCAGATGAGGTATCAGGCAGAGATCGGGTTCTGGAGAAATTTTAGGAAACAAAGCAGCCACTGCCCCTGACCTCATGGTGCTTGCCTTCTAAGAGGGGAAAAGGATGACCAGAAGTAGACCTCAAAAACAGGGACCTTTCAAACAGTGAAAAGGGCAGGGAAGAAAGTAACAATAGGGTAAATAGCATAGCCAGTCATGGGAATGGCAGGCGACCAGCTGTAGGGTCCACAGGAGCTCTCTCTGAAGCTGAACCCTGATTAATGAGAAAAAGCCATCCATGCCATCCATGCGAAGAGCCCAAGGAAGGGCATTCCAGGCAGAGGGATCTGCAAGCACAAAGACCTGGAGACTGGAATCAGCTTGCTTTTCCATTGGGAAAGTGGACCCTCATATCCTTTCGTGGTAGGTTTTGCAGCTTTGTTTTAAAAAAGTTCTCTCATATGTTTAGGCCCTATAACTCATTAAGCTTTCCAAAGAAGCAATATGTATTAGCAGTTTAAAAAATAGTTTATTTATATCTGTAAGATAATTATTTAATGATTGAGCCCTGCAATCAGATTGTTTTTATGTAACTGGATTTTCTGTCTGCTAGCTGAGTGACTTCAACCAAGTTACTCAGGTTTTCTGTGCTTCATTTGCCATAAAAGGGGATAAGAACAGTACCTACCTCACGGGATTCTTTCCGTGATAAACTGAGATAATGAACATAAAGACCTAACCAGCCCCTAGTAAGTGCTCAAAGCATGTTGGCCATTAGAATCCCTCCATTATTGCCCCTAGAAGTTGCCATCTTTTTATTCTTGCCATCTTTTTATTCCCTGACCCCCCCCCCACAGGGTCATGAATACATTTCTGAACAATCAAATGCAAAATAATTTCCTCAAATCTTCATATGTTGGATGCCATTGAGATCCTTAAAGATTTCTGTGTAACTTCATAGAGGAAGACCCCACGAAATCCTCACCAAATGGAGCCTGGCTCTGAACAGTGCTTTCCATAGGGAAGGTGGCGGACTACACTGTATAAGATAGTGCTCCTTCATCTCTCTTTTTCTCTCTTCCCTACTTTTTCATAGTATTCATCACCACTGGTCATATTAAATGTTCACTTGTTTTGTTGCTTAACCTACAAGAGGGAAAGCTCTATGACAACAAGGACTTCTTTGCCTGGTTCAGGGCATCATGCTCAATTCCGTCTAGCAGAGTAGAGTTCAGTAAATCCTTGTTGACTGAATTCTGTTATCTACACATTCCTCAAAAAACATCAGCATGTGTGTTGCTAATGGGTCAAAGAGCCTTGGTTATAAGAATAGCCTATATTTTTAATGCAACCTGTGTTGCCAGCTTCTCAGTGACCCAGGAGAGTAATTCATGGGGAAGAGCTGATCCCATAAATAAGAAATATTGTGTTTATTTATTATTCATTTATTCATTCAACAAATATTTTTAAGTCCTGACTTCATGCCAGGTAGCGTATTAGATGCTGATATACAGTGGTGGATAAGACCGACATGGCTCCCTGACCTCAGGAAATTAGAGACTTGTAATTAAGCATTCTAATTTTTATATAAGTCATCTCCTCCCCAGCTTCAGCAATATCATTTTTTTATATAAATCTGAAGACTAGAACCTAGAGGAAAAAAAATAAATCCTTCTGGCAACAAGCCTGTGAGTGGGCAGCCAGGAAGTGCTATTTCCAGCCCGACTCCTTCCTCCTCCCCCACTCCTGGGGTACTGGCAGTTGGAGGAACAGTTCCACAGATGGCACACATGTGTCTCCCCGTGGCACACGACGCTTCCTCTCTCACCCTCCACACACATGTGCATGCACGTGCACACACACCGCCCAGGAGCAAACTCTCATTTAGCACCAAACACCCATCCTGGGGAACTGGCAATAAAATTCCAAGTGGCACAAGAACCATAAGGTAGACAGGAATAAGAATTTGCCTGTCTCGCTCCCTCTTCACAGCGCGCAGTATCACACCCTCGATTTGCCAGCTGCTTGTTTGTCAGACAAACTAGATTGTTGTGAGCAGAACTAGTCTTTTAGAAAAAAGGCAAAGGCAGCTGCTATACAAGGAAATTTGAGAGTTAGGTAACAGAGAATCTGAGTCCATATGTATGATTACCAGTATTTCTTAAGATGTATTTATTTGTCAGAGAGAGAGAGAGAGAGAGCGCGCACACAAGCAGGGGGAGGGGCAGGCAGAGGTTGAAGCAGGCTCCCTGCTGAGCAAGGAGACTACATGGGACTCCATCCACAGACCCTGGGATCATGACTTGAGCCAAAGGTAGACGCTTAACTGACTGAGACACCCAGGTGCCCCTATATGTATGATTATATATATCCCAGATTTAAGGATAGGCTCCCATCCTACTTTTTTTTTTTTTAATCTATGATTTACGCACATGAAGATCGGTTTCCCTGATCAGTTTCCCCGGATTACAATGTCAGGAATCCCGCTCCTTTTGAGTTTTGTCTGATTTGAGCACTAAGGGAGCCCATAGTATAGACTCATTCAAACCACTGAGCCTACACGCCCTTTTGTTGTGATTTAGCAGTTTTGTGCATACAAGTCTCTCTATATTTCTTAAAGATTTTATTTTAAAGATTTATTTTATTTATTTGAGAGGGATAGAGAGCACAAGCATGGGAGAGGGGCAGAGGGAGTAGGAGAAGCAGACTCCCACTAAGCAGGGAGTCCTAAGGAAGTAAGGCTCCATCCCAGGACCCTGAGGTTGTGACCTAAGCTCCCAATTTTTTCCAAAGAAACTACAGGTTCCCTGAAGAGTTGCATGTCAGCATGTTTGGATTCTCAAATTAGACTGCTTGGGTTCACCTGACTCTACCTCATACTAACTTGAGCAAAATTATTTAACCTCTATGACATATAGTTTACCCATCTATAAAACTGGCTTATAACAGTACCTTCCTCATGGGGTTGGTGTGCAATTAAATGAGTTAATTCATAGAAAGTGTTTCCTCACATATTTAAAACACCAAATAATATGTTTACCAAATAATATGCATCCACCATTGACTGATCTCGACAAGAAGTAAACCATCACTAAATTGTTACAATCCGGGAGGCAGCCTTCCTAATGATAGGATTGCATGATTGTGTTCAATGGATTTTAAGATTGAGGTTGATCTTCCAAATACATAAAAATATCCAACTTTTGTAGTTCAAGATATCAATATAAGAGAACTAAAATTCTAAGAAAATTTGTTGAACAGAAGCAACAATTTTAAAATGCTTTACAAAGTGCTTCAGCGTGATTAGAATCCATAGTGCCAATAACCAGATAAAAAATTCAAAGTTTTGTCAATTATTCAGGCATCTAAACCTTCTTTTTCCTTCAGTTTCACCAAGATATTTGAGGTTGCATAGAGACAGTCTCTTGGTCTGTGTAAACTTTTATCTTCCCAAGAGTTTTCTCAACTATTTTTCTCTTTTCCTAGTCTTTCCTATTTCAAACAGTACACTTTCTGGGTGTGTGTAAATGAGTTTCTATTTCTCGTGTAATTTTGTTTTTTGGATAACAGAATGAATTGGTCAAGCAAAGCCTTAAGATTAATTGGTCAGGCAAAGTCAGCTTGCTGTTTTTCCTGAACAGAAAGCCTTGAGAATCTACTAATAGAGAGTTGTTCTAATACTAGAAGAGGAGATTCACAGACAGTGACCTGACTTTGGCTTGTCCTTCCTTCTGGGGTTGATGTTAAATTAATGGAGTTCAGAGTCTGCTATCAAAATTTTATCCAGGCATCATGAAATGAATTGCTCACTCTCACACATGTCCTCCTTGTCTCCCTCCATCCCTTTCTCCCTCTCTTCTCCACTACCATTAGTGATAACAAGAAGGATTGTTGGGCAAAAAAATTAACAATGATGTAAAACTCTTCCTTATCCTACTTGGTTTCTTGGTTCCTGAAGTTCACTTGAGAAAGTAAGATGAGATATTGGTTAGCTTTGTGACTCTGGGAAAGTAATGGAGACATCCAAATCTTAGATTTATGAAGTATAGAATATGAAAGGATCTAATGCAGAGGGTTAATTTGATAAATCGATGGGATAATCTAGCACCTTGTTTGGCACCAATAAGAGATCAAAATACACGAAATTATTTTTATTATAAGAAGTTGCTTATAGTTCTATAAGAAGAGAGGTAGCATAGGCAAGGGGAAAATTTACAGATTTTAAACTTACTTCCTCTATTTCTTTTTAAGTAAAGAAAGAATAAAGAAAGACTCTTCCTAAAGAAATGATGGGACAACAATGGTGTGAGAGATTACTTATCTTCAGTTCTTTCATTCTCTTACATGTCCCACAAATAAGTAATGATCACCTATTGTGTGTTACATGTTGTTTTATATACTGGGAAAATGGTAGTGAATAAAGCAGACAATCAAAAGAAAAATATAACTGCAGCTAGTTGTAAGAACAGTGAAGAAAATAATATAAGGCAATACAACATAAGAATGTGATAATAAAAGATTGTGTGGCCTTAGATAGGGTGGGGTGGTCAGAGAAGCTTATGACTTGAAGGATGTGAGGTCATCAGCCATACCATACAAACACTAGTGAAGAGTCCTCCAGATAGGAGGAATACAGGTAAAAGGGATTTTAAGCAACAATGAGCCTGGTATGTTAACATAAAAGAAAGCAGGGCAGTGAGACAGAACTTTGCAGGGGAGAGAGTGGTGGTACTACCAGTCATAAAGGAAGTCAGGGGTCAGACCATGTAAGTCCTCAAAGGCTATGATAAGGGGCTTGGTTTTATTTACCTGTGATAGGAAGCCTTGGGTGGTTTAAAGCAAGTCAGGGATTTAATATACTTTGGGATTGTTTTGTTTTGTTTTTTATAAGTATCCTTTAAAAAAAAAAAGATTTTATTTATTTGACAGACAGAGATCACAAATAGGCAGAGAGGTGGGGGGAAGATCTCTGCTGAACAGAGAGACTGATGCGGGGCTCGATCCTGGGATCATGACCTGAGCTGAAGGCAGAGGCTTAATCCACTGAGCAACCCAGGTGCCCCTATACTTTGTTTTTTCAAGTCTCCCTTTTGCTGCTGTGGGGAGAATGCAGGGAGGCTATCCCAGTTGACTGGATAGAGAGGAATAAGGTTGGATGAAGAGGCAGCAGAGGTAATGGAGAATAAAAGCTGGATTTAGGATCAATTATTTCAGAGATAGAGTTGATAAGATTGCTAATGGATTGGATAAGTGAATGTGGTGTCAGTAGGAGGTCTATGAGTGGCACTCCTCTATTGAGTGAGTGACTTGTGATGTAGCCTTACATATAACAAAGAATGAGGATAAAACTGTATCTCTAGCCACACACATCCCTCCCAACTCCACTCTGGCCAGATGTCATCTCAACAGAGTGACACACAGTCTAGCTATGGATATCTTTTCACATTTACCCCACAAATAGGCAGTTTCTGTTACCATGTTCTGGACCAAATTCTGAGTACTGGTCAAGGAGTAGGAAGCAAGATAGGCACACCACTGTTCTAGTGGAACTTAGGTTCTAATGTGAGGAAAAAGTCTATCAGTAATAAGTAAATATCATAAAATATCAGATACACAAACCACTATTGATAAAATAAGGATGGAAGGATATGTTAGTAAATCTTGGGTTGCTATATTTGAATAATTGTTCAGGGGGGCTTCTGTGTAGGAGCATCACAGTTGTGTTGGAAGCAGATTAACTTTGAGTCATGTGTTCTACGTCCATGAAGTGACATCTTCTAGGCCATTAGATATTTGCATCTGGAATATTGGGAAGAAGACAACTTTAAAGCAACAGGTAGGATTTAAAGCCAGAGGCCCAAGTGATCATTAAGCAAAAAAGTAGAGACTGAAAATAGAAGGAGGCCGAGAACCAAGCTCTGGGAGTTCTTCAATAGTTATAGGTTGTACAGGTGAACAACTAGCAAATGAGATCGGAGCACCCAGACTTAAAGGTGGGAACAGCCCTGTGGCATTACTGAGCAGATAAGCTGAGCTCTCTCCCCCATCTTCTTCCCTCTAGCCCTTCATCCTCAGGAAATACCAGATGATGTCTTCTCTTTTAATGGGATTCTGGGTAGGGTCCAGCATTGTGATGTAGGGTGGTACTCTCTTGACCAGAATTCATCCACCCAAGTCATCTACATGAGTAATTGTTTTGCTCTTGGAGGAAGGACAAAGTCCTGCATTGTGGGAACTCTGACATCAACTGTGATCTTCCCACTTTTGAGCCAGGAGGCTTCTGAATCAGTGATGCTCCCTCCAAGCTTGGTGGAGAGGTCTCTGATATACCAATCATATCTAATGACTCCAACCAGGCAACAAGTGGGCTCTTTTCTAAGAGAACACAAAAAACAAGAGAAAGCTTCTAGGGACAGTATAGCTCTGTAGAATCTAGCAAACCTCAGACTTCTCGAGGGAGCAGGCACAGATGTTATGAGAATAATAAATAAGAAAAATGGCTTGGTGGAGGCAAATGCATGGGTACGTGGGGAAGGGGAAAAGGAAGGTAGATCCTAATAGCAACAGATGAAAAATAAATACATTTTCAAGAAATAAAACCTGAGAATGCTTATTACAAGCAGACACATTTAAAAATGCAGAACTGAGTAAGCAACAATGAAAAGTGTTGAATATTGATGGGAATTTTTGAAAATAATAACAGTTTATAGGGAAAAAAGTAGAAGGCAGGAGACAGAGATGAGAAGATTAGAAAATTAAGATGTTTAAGAAGGTCTTAGCTTTTGGGGGGGTAGTGAAACTGCTCATGAAAATTATATTCCAATAATTAATAGAAGTATACTGTAATCTCTAATGTAACCATTATTTTTAAGGGATAGACTAGTGTAAAAGTAACAAGATAATAGAGGAGAAAATCTTAGAGTTAAAAAATGTACAATTGAAATAGAGCTTCCCTATGACCCTGCAATTGCACTACTGGGTATTTACCCCAAAGATACAGATGTGGTGAAAAGAAGGGCTATCTATACCCCAATGTTTATAGCAGCAATGGCCACGGTCGCCAAACTGTGGAAAGAACCAAAATGCTCTTCAATGGACGAATGGATAAGGAAGATGTGGTCCATATACACTATGGAGTATTATGCCTCCATCAGAAAGGATGAATACCCAACTTTTGTAGCAACATGGACAGGACTGGAGGAGATTATGCTGAGTGAAGTAAGTCAAGCAGAGAGAGTCAATTATCATATGGTTTCACTTATTTGCGGAGCATAACAAATAACACGGAGGACATGGGGAGATGGAGAGGAGAAGGGAGTTGAGGGAAATTGGAGGGGGAGATGAACCATGAGAGACTATGGACTCTGAAAAACAACCTGTGAGTTTTGAAGGGGCGGGGGGTGGGAGGTTGGGGGAGCCAGGTGGTGGGTATTATGGAGGGCACGTATTGCATGAAGCACTGGGTGTGGTGCAAAAACTATGAATTCTGTTACGCTGAAAAGAAATTTTAAAAAAAGTACAATTGATTCAAAAGAGGACAAAAAAGGAGAACGAGAGACAGAACAATTATAAGTGGACTGAAAACCCCTAAAAACAATGGCTTTCGGGCTGAATTTTATAAATCTGTACTATAAATATGTATGATAAAATATCTCAGCTGCATATAGAAGGGAGCATTTCAACCTGATCAAGGATAAGAACAAAAACTCTATACCAAATAGTATACTTCATGGTGAAAAGGTGGTCGTTTTCCTGGGGTTTGGAATAATACAGATATACCCTCTTTCACAACTTCCATTCAATGTTATACTAGAGTTTCTAGCCAGTAGAGTAAAGCAAGACAATGAAATTAAAAAAAAATACAGATTGGAAATTAGACATGAAATGTCCTTATTAGCAGATGACATGATTGTGTAAGTAGAAAATATGTATTTATAGACAATTTGAAGTTATTTTGCAAGGTTTTTAGTTAATAAAACTAAATCCTATCTCCACATAATAGAAACAAACATTTAGGAGACTTTTTTTTTTTTTAGCTTTTACCATTTATAATAACAATAAAAAAATCCAAAACTTAGGAATAAATCTAAGGATAAAAGGTCAAAATATTAACACAAAAAGTAACTTTTAAAACTTTACCAATAGAAAGAAGATTTAAATAGATACATGTTCACAGATTTAAAATAGCCAGCATCGTAAACTTGTGTCTTCTGTCCCAACTTTGTTGAGAAATACATATAGAGAAAGATGACTCTAATCAAAATTCTAGAACCATTTTTGTGGAAACTGAAAAGTTATTCTATATTTATCTGCAAATGCAAAGGGTGAAAAATAGCCAGTACATTTTGGAGGAATTTACCACTTATTAAGATTTCTTATAAAGCTATAAGAACTAAAGCTATGTAGTAAATTAAAACACTGGTATTAGACACAAGGATAAACAAACAGATCAATGGAACATATTAGAGTCCAGAAACAAACCCACAGTTATAGGGACTTTGAGTCTCTCAAAAAGTGACATTGTAGAACAGTAGAAAAAAGGTAGTCTTTTAAAGAATTGATCATGGGGAAATTTGTTATCTCTTTTGGGGGAAAAAAATAAAAAAGAAGAGGTCCCTGAAACCAGAAAAGAAGTTCTATTGAGTCCTCTGTTTTGAGAGGAAGCCAAGATTTTCTATTAAGAGACAACTGAAGACCTTATAGGAAAAAACACAGAAGTGTAAATCCTCTGACCTCTCTAACCTCTCTTCTTCTCGCCCATTGTGAATCTGAATCCATATTGGCTAAACACACCCAGCAATCAGAGAGCATGGGAAATTGTAGATAAAGTAGACTTCAAATATCTTGATGAAGAAGAGGAAACACAAAGCTATCATTCCAGTCAAGTTATCTCTTGCTAAAAAGATATCCTAGAAGCCTCACCCCCTGACTTCTGCTTACCTTCCATTGTCCCAGATAGACAGCTTGAGTACCCATCCTTGCCAAAAAAGCTGAGGAAATGCATTTTAAG